>ML808672.1:118376-197023 GCA_009831015.1 Picea engelmannii | reverse complement strand
TTCCCAAGCATATTCAGCATATCCAGAGAGTCATCCCTTACCCCTTTTAATAAAATAGTTTTGAGAATATCCTTACTTACATTGGGATGACTGGATCTTTGCAGATTGTATTGTAGCCTCTCTACAAAGTCTTCTAGATTCTCTTCCTCTTTCTGCATCATTTTAAATAGCTCCTCCCTCTTTTCTCTCGTTCGGCAGTAGTCCTGATACTTGTTCAGAAATTTCTATCTCATTTGGTCCCATGTTGTGATTACATGGCCTCCAAGACTCATAAACCATCTTAATGCATTCCCTTTTAGTGTTTCTGGAAATAACTTCAGTTTTTGAGCATTAGAAATGTAATCATAACTTCTACATAATATATCAAACTCAAACAGAAATTCATCAGGATCCTCTGAAGATAAACCATGAAAATTAGGCAATGCTGAGAGTGGAATTTTTTTCATGGGGGCCACCCCTCTAGGGAGATCGCCAATAGGGAATCCTAGTGTAGAGAAAGAGTTTTCATCTTTTACCTCTCCTTCAGGACCTGCCTGTTCTTCGTGATGTAAATATTCATTGTATTCATCCATGTTTTCCTCTGTCTGCCCCCCTGCTGCACTTGCTCTGTCCTTAATGTATCCTACTGGCTTCTGGACTGTCTCAGGACTCCAAACTTCTTTCCCTGTTCCAAAAATTGCTCGAAATGAAGGCTCGGAGTTCTGTTTTTGGAGGTTTGGTCGTTGAGCAGCAGATTCAGACTTTGATAAAATATCGTCAATGTACGTCTTTCTTCCTCCTTTTACTTTTCCCTTGCCACCTGTAGGGTTAGTATCTTTGGGGTTTTTCATGCATTCTTTTTATCTAAAGAAAAGAAATCACAAGTGCTTTTGAAATCTATAGCTATCTTCCCCGGCAACGGCGCCAAAATGTTGGTCACTATAATTGCTTAATTGATTCAAACAACCAAGTGATACATAAATTATCAACCCAGGGAAGTCTTTTATTTCAAAGATAACCACGCACTATATATGCTCAATTTCAAAAGCAACTTAGTGTTGTAGTAAAGAGACTTATACTAATCATACTTGCTTAAATAAACTGAAGTTCTGATTTAAATCACAGGAAAGCAACTTCCCTATTGCAGATCTTGAAGATTAATCTAAGAATCCCGGATTACATTAGAATAACGCTTGCAATGGGAAAGAACAACTATTCTGCAACCAGAGAGCAAGACCCTTACTCTCAAACAGAGACTTCAGTGCTAACACTCTTTTATGAAAACAGTAAGCAGAAGACAATTAACTCTATCTAACAGAGAACAAGGCTGTCTAGTTCCTTTCTTTCTAAGCAGGAGCCTTAAGCCCTATTTTTGTTTAGCACACTTGTGAAATTGAGGTTTACAGAGAACAGGGTGGTCTGATCCCTTCCTTTCTAAGCAGGAACCCTTCACCCAATCCCTGGCTAGCACACTTGCAGAAGTAAAGGAAATATACAGAAGATAAGGTGTTTTGATTCCATCCTGTCTGAGAAGGAACCCTTAACCCAATCCCTGGCTAGCACACTTGTAGAATTAAATGAAATCTACAGAAGATAAGGTGTTTTGATTCCTTCCTGTCTGAGCAGGAACCCTTAACCCAATCCCTAGCTAGCACACTTGCAAAATTAAATGAAATCTATAGAAGATAAGGTGTTCCGATTCCTTCCTGTCTAAGCAGGAACCCTTAACCCAATCCCTGGCTAGCACACTTGTAGAATTAAATGAAATCTACAGAAGACAAGGTGTTCTGATTCCTTCCTATCTGAGCAGGAACCCTTAACCCAATCCCTGACTAGCACACTTGCAGAATTAAATGAAATCTACAGAAGATAAGGTGTTTTGATTCCTTCCTGTCTGAGCAGGAACCCTTAACCCAATCCCTGGCTAGCCTTATAAAATCATCACACAAGATTGCTGATAAAAAGAATTACGAATTTCATTCAATAAACTAAGACAGAGTCAGTCGTGTTTCAGCAAAGCGGAATTCATTAAAAGCAGTGTTTCAGCAAAACGAAAGTTAATCAAAATGTAAACAGAAATTGTACTAACACACTTCTACACTAATGGGTGAATCTTGTGAAGAAGGTGGGCCCTCCCTTCTCACAAGATTCCCCTGAAACGAGAAAACTAGAGAAGGATACTCAAAGCAGTCTTTTATTCATCTGTCAAAACATCATATTACAATCTGAAATGGAATACGCCCCTCTTCTCTGGAGCTTCTTCAATACATAAAACTTCCTCTCCCCCGAATGATGATTTCCCCTCATTAAAAGAGGAAATCCCTTCGATACAATAATTACAATGCATATCTGAGTCCTATCCTTAGTCGGATCTACTTTCTAAACCAGCATAGGATGTCCTAGTCTCACGCAACAGAATGATATTACAGGAGCTGAATGGGGTATTGATGTTACGACTGGTGTAACAGCTTCTTCCCGTTGTTGCTGATGTTGTTTCAGCATCGCAATTCGTGGGCTGTTTCAGCCATGTGAATTGCGCTCTGACTATGTCGACATTCTGTGTAGGAGCGACGGTTATGGCTTTGTTGACTACTGACTGTAACGACTTTCTTTGTTCAACATCGTCGGTCCTGGCAGTTTCCTCTGTGTTTCATCATATGCAACTCTGGACTATGTAACAGCTCTGTGTTTCAACATCTGTGACCTCGGACTGTATAGCAGCTCTGTGTTTCAGCATCTGCGACCTCAGACTATAAGGCAGCTCCGTGTTTCAGCATCAGTTCTTTGTTTCAAAAACAACGACCTTGGACAGTTCTGTGTTTAAGAAATAGGCTTCAAATGCTAATCTGCAGTTTTGAACACTTATGCATTTCTAATCAATGGTCAAGTACGAGAGTGATGTAAAATATTATGGAAAACAGATTAAACATATAGTAATGAGAAGGGATGTTGCATACCTTTGGGATGATCAGATAAAGTGATAGTATGAGTCTAAATATAGGTGATCAAAAGTATAATAGTGGCAAAAAAAGTATAGGCAAAAAGGCACATTGTGTGGTCCTAACAGGAGGTTGATGTACTAACTTACCCAAATGGGGCCTGCATGACTTTTGGCGTTTCATATCCTAGGGTTAGGTTTTTAGATGTCGAGGGTTTTGGAAATTCCTGTTTATTATAAAAAGGCCTTCAAAGCCTCATTGTAATCATCTTCTGGCGAATGCGAGTAGCCGTGACATCTCTTCTTAGAGATAAGCTGCCACCATTCTAGCGAGTCTTTCACTCTATATTTTTACAGTCTCTATACATTTCTTTCATTAATAGAAATCGTGTATTACTATATCTATGTGTTTATTTTTTCATATCTGATATATTTCTTTTCTATTATTAAATATCTATGATATCGCTATGCATTTCTTTATTATATCTCCGATCTCATTTTGTGCTGAAAATAATCTGGAATAGTGGTATCAGCGTAGGTTGTTCTTGATCATTTTGTTCAGTGCATGTCCTCGATGAGGTTCGACTATAGCAAGTTGGGTCTCAAGCTTGTCTCTCTTGAGGAAAATCTCTCTCGCACACCCAAGAAACCCTCAATGGCAGAAGAAAAGAAAAATGATGGAGCAGACGATCCTATCAGTTTGTTGCTTGAGAAATCTCTCACGCGACGAAGGGACGAAATGATGGAGAATTTTTATGACATCCTTCAATGCCTACCGATAGAAACATGAGCATCTTCATCAAGCGGCCACTTTGGAGGCACCTCACCTTTCAAGGTACACATTAATTTTGATATTCCTGTATTTGAAGGATAGATAGATGTAGAAGCCCTAGAAAAATGGTTAAATTTGCTAGAAGGTTATTTATTTGTTCACAAATTTTCCGACAAAGAAATGATCACCTTCGCACTCCTTAAATATCTCCTCCATGTCAAACATTGGTGGGAAACCTATTGGGAGCATAGTTCCACAGAGGAGTCTCAAATGTATGGGGCCGATCCCACATGGTATTTGTTTGTGGATGTGGTAAAGGAACAGTATTATCCTGTTGGAAACTATGAGGACCAGTACATGAGATGGACCACAATGTGGCAAGAGAGGGGCCAAGCAGTTCCGGATTTCACCAATACCTTCCATACTTTGCGCACCAAGCTGGGTATCAAAGACTCCGAGTGACATTTGGTTATAAAATACCGTGGGGCTCTACACAGATACATCCAGACCGAAATGGATTTTCTGGACATCTCATCACTCGATGCTACTTATCGATATGCTGTTAAAATCGAATAGAAATTTAAGCACCAGAACAAATGGGAGTTTGGGTCTACAAATCCGCAACAACCGAAGTATGACAAAGATGGACCTAACAACCAGTCTCCCGAAAACCAGTCCAAGACACAGGAAAAGAAGGGTCACGGGAAGACAAATAAGAACACCATAAAATGGTGCAAGTTTCACAAAAGCCCTTGACACAACACCGATGAATGTCGCTCAAAACAGTCGTTGGTGGCCGAGATCAAAGACAAAGAGCTGAAACCTGATTCAGAATCTGATTCTAATAATAATGGTAAAGGAAATATGATTGACGTGGACCCCACTGCTATTGTCACAACCGCGACAATTCAACCGGAAGAACCAACAGATAGTGAAGAGGGGGAACACCTTTTTCATTCACAGATGTGGGTGAAGGAGACCCCGATGCATTCTATTGTTGATAGGGGAAGCCATAAGAACCTCATCTTAGCAGAGGTCATCAAACAGTTGGTATTGTCAACAACACCACACCTGCATTCATACAACATCGACTGGCTTCGCCAAGGATGAGATCTCCATGTCAACCAATAGTGTCGATTGTCATACAGCATCCAACACTTCAAGGATGAGGTATTATGTGATGCTGCCCCACTGGATTTTTGTGATGCTCTCTTGGGCCAACCATATATGTGGAAGTGCCATGTTGTTTATGAGTCTTGACCGCGCAGTGTCATTTTTTTTATGGGGGGTCATATCTACAAAATACCAGAGGTAGTTCCAACTACTATTCCACCTAAAAAGTGCCACAAGGTAGTATCTCATACTGCAAAATTTAGCTTCTTCACAATCTGTTCAAAAGGAGAACATAAGGACACTGCAACCACTACAGCCTCTCCCCAAGTGCCTTCTATCCAATAGAAGCAGGTCGACAAGGCTGCAAAAAAGTGAAAAGATCCCTTTTTCACACCATCCTCTCATGTATCTCGAATTTTTGAACAACCTTAACCTCAACATGTTCTTGACATACTTCCACAAACTCACCGGCACGATGTCTCCAGCAATACAAGAAGCTCACCAAGATGCAGATCCAACAAACACTTTTCCCTCTCCCCCGAAAACTCAACGCAATGGAGACCATTTCTTCCTAAGGAGGGAGGATCGATCCAGGTAGATATCGGTGGCCACCCACCTTTGCCGATTGGATCAAAACAATTTTCTGCCAATTTTGGCAATTTACTATTTTTAGCAGGTTTTAACCTCCGGGGCCATTTTGAGGGCCTAAATGAAGTTTTTTAGAGATTGAGGTTCTCAATGATAGCCAAATGCATGATTGAGCCTCCAAAATGAATCTCCTCTATGATACCTTTCCAACGAGCTATCATACGCCTAAACCAAAGATCGTGTACAAACGTTACGACCCCGAGAAGTTGATGTACTAACTTACCCAAACAGGGCCCACATGTCTTTTGGTGCTTCATATCCTAGGTTTAGGTCTTCGAATGTCTAGGGTTTTTGTCATTCCTATTTATTGTAAAAATTCCTTTAGAATCTTATTGTAATCATCTTCTGGTGAATGCGTGATGAAGGCGCACCACCCAGGGCACGTCCTCTCACAGGACCTTCCTCTCCTGGCCCGAAGAACTTAAAAAGTTCTTTTGATTCCCTATCGAGAATCTTCCACACCCACAGCAACTCTCCTTAACAATATCCCTGCTTAAACTGGGAAATCAGACTTCGCGTGATCGCAAGTCTCGTGGTCATGAATTCAGGTCTTTTGAATCCCTTACAGCCCGATGGCTCCAAACACCGATGGATGACTTCTTGTCGAGACTTCTCCCGTCGGGAAATCGACAGTTGTGCTGTCGTAGACAACTTACCTCAGAGATCCCTGATTCCTGATATACCGATACTCCGGTGTGGTGCGACACCTATTCACCTCTCTGACCCTAGTGGTCCCCACTCTGTCCTTGTACCCGTCAGGAAATCGCGTATCGTAATATCGCGATTCCCGTTGTCATGTGCATGGGAATTTCAATTACTGAACTCCGATACAAATTTCCACATGTCCTCTGCTCTAGCGCCTGTGGCCCACACTCCTGTGGTGATTGGGAAATCACGTTTTGGAGTTTCTCAATTTCAAATGCAATGGTTCACAGAACTTCCAAAGTTCTGAACCCCGATGTGCAATGACACCTGTCCACTATCGTGTCTTCTGTGGCCCACAACTTTGGCTGTTGGGATATCGCATTTCGTGATATCGCGGTTCCTGATGTGACGGTTCCTTTGTCTTCAGAAACCCCAAAATGCCGAACCCCGACTCGCTTCAGATTTCTGACGCGTGTCCTGTCCGAGATCCATGGCTATGATTCCGTCAGTGTTTCAAGACTCGAGGGGTCTCGAGTTTCTTGACTTCCAAAATACCGATGCCTCCAATATCCCGATGCCTCCCCGAAACTCTCCTTTGCTCACTAGGGATTAACCCCGATGCAACTCTTGCCAAATCTGACGGTTGGCGGGAAATCAACTGTTGATCCAACAACTCACAATATTCTAAGCTCGAACTTCTAGATGTAACTGTAACCTCACCGCTATTCCGGAAAATCCAACGACTGACGAGATTTTGCGAATCCTCTCCACAAGATCTGGAGCGTCGGTTTCTCCTCCTTGAAGATTTCTTGAGAATGACTAAGTATTCCTTCTTGGAACTTGCCCTCCAGCACATTCACTTGTAACTCTTGCTTGAACGTTCCACGACACAAAATTCCTGTGCTCTCCTTTAACAATTTCTTGAAGGTTCTATACCTCCCGAGATTTCCCACTCTGATTCTTTTAGAGGGACTTGCACGCACTCCTTGCGGCAAACATTCAACAACTCCCAAGTGTTGAATCCTTTCGACTTTGCGCACTCCTGAAGCAGCAGTCTTCGATTGCTTTGCCCAGAATTTCAACTCTGAGGCTTATCTTCAGCCTGCGCACTCCTTGCATGGCTTCAGCAACCCAAATTCACTTCTGGGTGAATGAGAACAAGAGTTAAACTACCTGAGCTTCCATCAACGCACTCCTTGCGAATGACTTCAACTGCACTCCTTGCAGGAATCTTCGCTCACATAGAAAAACAATTGAAACTCATCTCCTCATCCTCTTAGACCTCACATTTAAACATGAAATCATATGCACAGCATATCAAAGAAAATGCATAACAGGAAAGCAAACGTTCACGAGCATATTATCAACACACACACACACAGAGAACACAAAACCATGAGTCTGAATCAATTCCTTCTATTAATTCAAGATCTGTACATAGATGTCTTCTACAATTCTCTGCTATTCTCCTATGCTCTTCCTGCTCTGAATTACGATGGCTAATGTTACCATGTACAATGAGGGTGTCTATATCCATTTTCCCTCCTGTTCTCTAAAACTATCTAATCTAAGAAATAAATTCTATCTACCTGCATTAACTAGATTAAATGCCTTCTATCTACTAAGGACGAGAGTGAATCGCTCAAGGCCCAATACAATATTCAAAAGGCGCTCCTTCTTAATGGCTCATTTAAGATTTGTGCAACAATTCCAAAGTGATTTTCAAAATTTGTGCTGACGCTGTCCAGCTGTCCAATTGCTTCCGCGCTGGCTCGCTTGACGTGGGTGATGCTCCTGCATCATACTCCCTTGCTTGAAAATCTTCATGGGCTCCTGTCCATGAGCTCCTTCACGATTTTTCCATGCTTCTGGATCTCTACTTTAGTCTCCCAGCTGGCATATTCAACTGGATGACCCTTCCATTTGACCAGATACTCATAGTATTCTTTTCGCCTGGTCCTCTTGCTCACCTTCTTGTCCAGTATATACTCCATCTGCGACTTCTCTGCAATCAACATCTTCTTTTTCCACTAGACCTCTGGCTGCTCATCACTTTCTGCTTCTGCCTCCTCAGCCTTATATGGATATAAGTCTGAGACATTGAATGTTGGAGATATTCCGATCTCATCCGGAAACTCAATTTGATAAGCATTTTCTCCCAATTTTTTCAAGACCTTACATGGCCCGATTTTCTTCATCTTTAGCTTATTGTATGTTCCTCTCGGGAACCTCTCTTTCCTCAAATGTGCCAGAACCAAATCACCAACTTCAAACTGAGGTGTGTCTTCTATGCTGATCGGCTCTGCGCTTGTATTCTCGGCTAGATTTCAGCAACCGCTCCTTCACCCTGCAGTGAAGTTCTTTCATCACCTCAGCGAATTCTTTTGCACTAGCGCTGCTAGTAGCAGTCCGTTCTGAATCCCTTAGTTCAGAAACTCCTCTTGGATGCATTCCATAGACAATCTAAAATGGACTCTTTCCTGTGCTCCAATTCACTGAATCGTTGTATGCAAACTCTGCTTGCGGCAATATGTTATCCCAGCTGCTACGGTGCTCTGTCACCAAGCTCCTCAATAAGTCTCCCAGACTTCTGCTCACTACCTCTGTTTTTCCATCCATATGCGGATGATAAGAAGAACTAAAAATCAAGTTAGTTCCTAGATTCTTCCATAATGTCCTCCAAAAGTGCCCCAAGAACTTTGTATCTCTGTCCGAAACAATACTTCTAGGTAAGCCGTGAAGTCTAACGACCTCTTTGAAAAACAAATTTGCGATATGAGTCGCATCACTGGTTTTCTGGCATGGGATAAAATGTGCCATTTTATAAAACCTGTCTACTACCACAAAGATGGAATCAACACCCCTTTTCATCCTTGGCAAACCCAATACAAAATCCATGCTAATTTCATCCCATGGCTTCCCAGGTATGGCTAATGGTTGATAGAATCCTACATTCTACTTTCTTCCCTTTGAATGCTGGCAAATCCTGCATCTATCTACAAACTGCTTGACCTCTGACCGCATCCCTGGCCAAAAGTATGAATCGATTAGATTTGCAAATGTCTTGTCATGACCGAAGTGTCCGACCAATCCTCCACTGTGTTTCTCTTTTAACAGATTCTCCCTCATGGAGCAATTCGGAATACATAGTTGATTGTCTCTGAATAATAATCCATCTTGGATCATATAGTCTGTCCAAGGGCTTCTGTCTCTAAGAACTGGATTCTAAGCTGCTCCGTACGCTTCTTTAAAATCCTGGTCATCTGCATACATGTCCCTGAGATCATCAAAATCTAATGTCCTGACTTTGAACTCCTGCAACAACAAACATTTCCTACTCAAAGCATCAACCACTTTGTTAGCAGTACCCGAAATATGCTTAATTACAAATGTAAAATTCTTCATGTATTCTACCCATTTAACATGCCTCTGATTCAACTTCTCCTATTGAGTTACATATTTCAATGCATGGTTATCACTATATAAAACAAATTCCTTTGGAATCAAATAGTGCCTCCATTTTTTCAATGCCTGTATGATGGCATAAAACTCTTTATCATATGTAGAATACTTTACTTTTGCCTCATTCAACTTCTCCCTGAAATATGCAATTGGCCTGTCATCTTGGCTCAAGACCTCTCCTATGGCAAACCCGCTTGCGTCACACTTCACCTGAAACGTCCTTTGGAAATCCGGCAACACCAAAACCGATTGTTCCGTAATCTTCCTTTTCAATAAATTGAAACTTTTCTTTGCTTCTTCAGTCCAATGAAAAGATTTATGTCTTTTCTTGACTGTATCCATCATCGCTGCGCTAATCCCACTGAAATTCTTGATGAACTTCTGGTAGAAACTAGCCAGTCCATGGAAACTCCTCACCTCAAAAATATTCCTCAGTGATGGCCAATTTTTAATTACCTCCACCTTATCTGGATCCATTCTTAACTCACCTGCAGATATAACAAAACCCATATAAATAAGTTCTGTCTTCATGAATGATGATTTTTTCATATTGATCAGCAACTTCTCCTGCTGTAGCTTCTTCATCACAATAGCCAAATGCTTCAAATGTTCAGCCTTCGTCTTACTGAAAATCAGTATGTCATCTAGATATACGATGACAAATTTTCCGATGAAATCCCTTAGCACTTCGTTCATCAGCCTCATAAAGGTACTCGACGCATTTTTCAAGACAAACGGCATGACTAGCCATTCATACAACCCCTCGTTTGTTTTGAAGGTCGTATTCCATTCATCACCTTCTCTCATGCGGATTTGGTGATATCCACTCTTCATATCAATCTTTGAAAAACAATTTGCTCCACTTAAGCAATCCATCAAATCATCCATTCTTGGTAATGGGAATCTATACCTGATGGTTATCTTGTTAATGGCTCTTGAATCAGTGCACATCCTCCAGCCTCCATCTTTCTTCGGACTGAGTACCGTCAGAACAACACACAGACTCAAGATTTCCCTGACTAATCCTTTGTCCAACAATTCCTGGACCTGTCTTTTAACCTCTTCATTCTCCTGCGGCGTCAATCTGTACGCGGCTTTGTTTGCCAAACTAGCTCCTGGTATGAGATCAATATGATGACTCACACTCCTCATCGGTGGCAATGAATGAGGTAATTCGTCCACTAAAATATCAGCGAACTCTTCCAGTAGTTCTTGAATTTATTCTGGCAAATCATCCACTCTTGTGCTAGTCAGAACAATCTTCGATTTTCTGACCACAAAGAATTGCGGTTCCTCCTTCTTATTCACCTCCCTAAGAAGTTCCTTCCCACTCATGAGAAGTACAGTGTTGCTCACTTCCGGCTTCGCTTCCTTATCTTTAATTGGATGTAACGTATGGGTTCTCCCATTCTTCTCCAGGGTGTATGTGTTCATCCTTCCATCATGAATCACATTTCTATCATATTGCCATGGTCTTCCCAACAATAAATGACAAACATCCATAGGAATAACATCACATAAAATTTTATCATTATATCTTCCTATCTTGATGTCAACTAAGAACTGTTTAGTGACATTTACCTGATGTCCCTTCTATAGCCATGAAACTTTGTATGGACTCAGGTGATCAGTTGTCTCCAGCTCCAGTTTTTCTACCATCTCGGTTGAAACAAGATTATCTGTGCTTCCACTATCCACGATAACCTTGCATGCCCAACCCTTGGTCTTGCAAGATGTTCTGAAAAGACTGTTTCTCTGTGCTGAATTCTCCATCTCCTTTTCTGGCGTCAAAAGGACTTTCTGCATCACCAGTGATCTTTCTCCTTCAGCATATTCCGCCTCAGCATCTCGCCTCTGTGCCTCAGTGATGTGAGTCTCTCCTCTGTCCTTCTTTTTCTCTGGACACTCGAATGACCTGTGCCCATTCTTCCCACATGTGAAGCATGTGATTACTCCACCTCTTCCTCTTCCTCTACCTCTGGTACGAGGAAACCTATAATTATCAACATATCCTTCTCTCTGCTCAGTATGTTGTTCTTTTTACTCAGCATGTTGCCCTCACTGTGAACTTCCACCTCTCTCTGTTCGAGTCTGAGGTTTCTTCCAATCGTCTCTGGGATTTTGGAATTTCTCTTGGGAAACTACCTTGCCTTTGGGATGACTTCTTCCTCGGCCTCACTGACCTTTCTTACGGCTCAGCTTCTCTTCCGCCTTTAAATCCATTTGGTAGGCATCCTCCACAGTTCGGGTGGTTTCCATACTTATTTCAACCTGAATATCATATATTAGGCCATTCATATACCTGGAAACTTTCTCATCATTGCTCTCGCGATGACCTTCCCTAATGTTCAACCTGTAAAATTCCTCAGTATACTCCTTTACTGTCATCAGCTTCTGTCTCAAGCTCTGCATATTCCTGAACAAAGAAATTTGATAGTCCCTAGGAATGAATTTTGCTTTCATCTTTGCAATCATCCTGTCCCATATTTTGATATTTTGCTTGCCTTGGCAACGCCTGTCAGCTTGTAGTTCATCCCACCACAAGGCTGCATGTCCCTTCAGTCTCGTGATGGCATGTATGACCTTCTTATCCTCCTCGATATCTTCATAATCGAAATAGGTGTCTAAATCTCTAATCCAATCTAGCAGCTCTTCCCCATCTAGATTTCCCTCATAAACTGGAATGTCCATCTTCACCTTTGCACCCATTCGGGCAACAACTTTGAGTAAGTGCTCATTTGTTGCATCCTTTGTTGATATTTCTTCTCCTCCCTGCCCAGCATCCTCTTCATTTTCAGATTCACTGATATCGCCTATGTCATCTTTTCGCGTTTGTCCTATCCCCATGTCCACAATCATAGAGTGTAAGTTATGTAGTTCTCTTTCTATTTCTGGATTCTGCACTTGCCTACCCCTTCCTCTGGGTGTTTCCCTTTCCTCCCTTGAATCGGGTGATTGTCTATCTCTTCTCCTTGGCAGCATGGTGAATTTCTTATTCTCTGCTACAGAAAGAAAATATTTTTTCTTGCTCTGATACCACTTGACGCAGGCGCGCCACCAAGGGCACATCCGCTCACAGGACCTTCCTCTCCTGACCCGAAGAACTTAAAAAGTTATTTTGATTCCCTATCGGGAATCTTCTACACCCATAGAAACTCTGCTTAACAATCTCCCTGCTTAAACCGAGAAATCAGACTTCGCGTGATCGCGAGTCTCGTGGTCACGAATTCGGGTCTTTTGAATCCCTGACAGCCTGATGGCTCCAAACACTGATGGATGAATTCTTGTCGAGACTTATCCCGTTGGGAAATTGACACTTGCACTGTCATAGACAACTTACCTCATAGATCCCCGATTCCTGATATACCGATACTCTGGTGTGGTGCGACACCTATTCACCTCTTTGACCCTGGTGGTCCCCACTCTATCCTTGTACCCGTCGGGAAATCGCGTATCGTAATATCACAATTCCCGTTGTCATGTGCAGGGGACTTTCAATTCCCCGAAATCCGATACAAATTTCCACCTGTCCTCTGCTCTAGCGCCTGTGGCCCACACTCCTATGGTGATCGGGAAATCGTGTTTTGGAGTTTCACGATTTCAAATGCAATGGTTCACAGAACTTCCAAATTTTCGAACCCCGATGTGCAATGACACCTGTCCACTGTCGCGTCTTCCATGGCCCACAACTTTGGCTATCGGGATATCACGTTTCACGATATCGCGGTTCCTGAAGCGACGGTTCCTTTGTCTTCAGAAACCCCTAAATTTCGAACCCCGACTCGCTCCGGATTTCTGACGCGTGTCTTGTCCGAGATCCATGGCTATGATTTCGTCGTTGTTTCGAGACTCGAGGGGTATCGAGTTTCTTGACTTCCAAAACACCAATTCCTCTAATATCCCGATGCCTCCCCGGAACTCTCCTTTTCTCACTAGGGCTTAACCCCAGCGCAACTCCTGCCAAATCTGACGATTGGCGAGAAATCAACTGTTTATCCAACGACTCACAATCTTTTGAGATCGAACTTATGGATGTAACTATAACCTCGCCGCTATTCCAGAAAATCCAATGACTGACGGGATTTTGTGAATCCTCTCCACAAGATCTGGACCGTCGATTTCTCCTCATTGAAGATTTCTTGAGAATGACTAAGTATTCCTTCTCAGGACTTGCCCTCCAACACATGCACTTGCAACTCTTTCTTGAACATTCCACAACACAAAATTCCTATGCTCTCCTTTAATGATTTCTCGAAGGTTCTATACCTCCTGAGCTTTCCCACACTGATTCTTTCAGAGGGACTTGCACGCACTCCTTGCGGCAAACATTCAACAACTCCCAAGTGTTGAATCCTTTCAACTCTGTGCACTCCTGCAGCAACAGTCTTCGATTGCTTTACCCAAAATCGCAACTCTGAGGCTTATCTTCTTCCTTTGCACTCCTTGCACGGCTTCAACAACCCAAATTCACTTCTGGGTGAACGAGAAAAAGAGTTAAACTACCTGAGATTCCATCAACGCACTCCTTGCGGATGAATTCAACTGCACTCCTTGAAGGAATCTTCGCTCACATAGAAAAACAATTGAAACTCATCTCCTGATCCTCTCAGACATCACATTTAAACATGAAATCATATGCATAGCATATCAAAGCAAATGCATAACAGGAAAGCAAATGTTCATGAGAATATTATCAACACACACACACAGAGAACACAAAACCATGAGTCTGAATCAATTCCTTCTATTAATTCAAGATTTGTACATGGATGTCTTCTACAATTCTCTGCTATTCTCCTATGCTCTTCCTGCTCTGAATTATGCTGGCTAATGTTACCATGTACAATGAGGGTGTCTATATCTGTTTTCCCTCCTGTGCTGTAAAATTGTCTAATATAAGAAATAAATTCTATCTACCTGCATTAACTAGATTAAATTCCTTCTATCTACTAAGGATGAGAGTGAATCGCTCAAGGCCCAATACAATATTCAAAAGGCGCTCCTTCTTAATGGCTCATTTAAGATTTGCGCAACAATTCCAAAGTGATTTTCAAAATTTGTGTTGACGCTGTCCAACTGTCCAATTACTTCCGCGCTGGCTCGCTTGACATGGGCGATGCTCCTGCATCAATGCGAGTAGTCGTCACATCTCTTCTTAGAGATAAGCTACCACCATTCTAGTGAGTATTTCACTCTGTATTTTTACAGTCTCTATACATTTGTTTCATTAATAGAAATTGTGTATTATTGTATCTCTGTGTTTATGGTTGTATCTATGATATATTTCTTTTATATTATTGAATATCTATGATATCTCTATGCATTTCTTTATTATATCGACGATCTCATTTCCTACCGAAAATAATCTGGATCAATGGTATCACAGGAGGTTGTTCTTGATCATTTTTTTCAGTGCATGTCCTTGACGAGGTTCGAGTATAGAAATTTGGGTCTCGAGCTTGTCTCTCTTGAGGACAATCACTCTTGCACACCCAAGAAATCCTCAATGGAGGAAGAAAATAAAAATGATGGAGCAGACAATCCTATCAGTCTGTTGCTTGAGCAAGCTCTCACGCAACACGGGGATGAAATGATGGAGAATTTTTCCCACATCCTTCAACGCCTGCCGATAGCAATAGGCGAATCTTCATCAAGCGGCCACTTTGGAGGCACCTCGCCTTTCAAGGTATAATTTAATTTTGATATTCCTGTATTTGAAGGATATATAGATGTAGAAGCCCTAGACAAATGGTTAAACTTGCTAGAAGGTTATTTCTCTATTCACAAATTTTCTGACAAAGAAAATATCACCTTCGCACTCCTTAAAGCTCTCCCCCATGTCAAACATTGGTGGGAAACGTATTGGGAGTGGAGTTCCACAAAGGATTCTGAAATGTATGGGGCTGATCCCACTTGGGATTTTTTGTGTGGATGCGGTAAAGGAACAATATTACCCTGTTGGAAACTATGAGGACCAGTACATGAGATGGACCACACTATGGCAAGAGAGGGGACAAGTAGTTCCAGAGTTCACCAATACCTTCCAAACCTTGCACACCAAGATGGGCATCAAAGACTCCGAGTGACATTTGGTTCTGAAATACCGTGGGGCTCTACATAGATACATCCAGACTAAAATGGATTTTTTGGACATCTCATCACTCGGTGTTTCTTATCGATATGTTGTTAGAATCGAGCAGAAATTTAAGCACCAGAACAAGCGGGAGTTCTGATCTACAAATCCGCAACAAATGAAGTATGACAAAGATGGCCCTAACAAAAAGTCTCCCGAAAACCAGTCCAAGACACAGGAAAAGAAGTGTCACGGGAAGACAAAGAAGGACACCGTAAAATGGTGCGAGTTCCACAAAATCCCTTGGCACAACACCGATGAATGTCTCTCAAAATATTCATTAGTGGCCAAGATCAAAGACAAAGAGCCAGACCCTGATTCAGAATCTAATTCTTATAATAATGGTAAAGGACTGATCATTGATGCAGACCCCACTACTATTGTCGTGACTACGACAATTCAACCAGAAGAACCAATAGATCCTGAAGAGGGTGAGCACCTTTTTCATTCACAGATGTGGGTGAAGGGGACCCCACTACATTTTATTGTTGATAGCAGAAGCCATAAGAACCTCATCTTAGCAGAGGTTTTCAAACATTTAGGATTTTTGACAACACCACACCTGTAGTCATAAAACATCAGGTGGCTTCGCCAAGGATGAGATCTCCGTGTCAACCAACAGTACCAATTGTTATCTGGCATCCAACCCTTCAAGGATGAGGTATTATGTGATGCTGCCCCAGTGGATGTTTGTGCTGTTCTCTTGGGCCAACCATATATGTGGAAGCGCCATGTTGTTTATGAGTCTCAACCTCGCAATTTCATTGTTTATCTAGGGGGTCATCTCTACAGAATACTAGAGGTAGTTACAACTATTGTTCCACCTAAAATGTGTCGCAAGGTAGTATCTCATACTGCAAAATTTAGCTTCTTCATAATCTATTCAAAAGGAGAACAAAAGGACACTGTAACCACTACAGCCTCTCCCCAAGCACCTTCTATCCAACATAACCAGGTCGACAAGGCTGCAACAAAGTCAAAATATCCCTTCTGTACACCTTCCTCTCATGTATCTCGACTTTTTTAATAGCCGCAACTTCAACAGGTTCTTGACATACTTTCACAAAATGAGCAGTGCGATGTCTCCAGCAATACAAGCAACTCACCAAGATGCAGATCCAGCAAACGCTTTTCCCTCTCCATGGAGAACTCAACGCAATGGAGACCATTTCTTCCTAATGAGGGAGGATTGATCTAGGTGGATATCGATGGCCACCCACCTTTTTCGACTGGCTCAAAACAGTTTTCTGCCAATTTTGGCAATTTACTATTTTTATAAGGTTTTAACTTTCGGGGCCATTTTGAGGGTCTAAATGAAGTTTTCTCAAAATATAGGTTCTTAATTATATCCAAAGGCATGATTGAGTCCCCAAAATTAATCTCCTCGACGATACCTTTCCAACGAGCTATCATATGCCTAAAACGAAGATCGTATGCAAACATTACGACCCCGGGAAGTTGATGTACTAACTTACCCAAATGGGGCCCGCATGAATTTTGGTGCTTCATCTCCTAGGGTTAGGTTTTTGGATGTCTAGGGTTTTGGGAATTCTTGTTTATTGTAAAAATTCCTTCAGAGCCTCATTGTAATCATCTTCTTGTGAATGCGAGTAACCGTCACATCTCTTCTCAGAGATAAGTTGCCACCATTCTAGCGAGTCTTTCACTCTGTATTTTTACAGTCTCTGTACATTTATTTCATTCATAGAAATCGTGTATTACTATATCTTTGTGTTTATGGTTGCATCTCTAATATATTTCTTTTATATTATTGAATATCTATGATATCTCTGTGAATTTCTTTATTATATCTCCGATCTCATTTCGTGCCAAAAATAATCTGGATCATTTGAATTCTACATGTGTACATGATCCCTTCCCTATTCCATTCACCAACGAAGTATTAGAAAACGTCCGAGGAAGAGAATCTTACACCTTTGTGGATTGGTTTTTGAGGTATCACCAAGTCAAGATAACAGAAGAAGATGATCAAGAAAAAAATACCTTTTCCATAGAATGGGGCTCGTTTGCATATATTGTGATGTCATTCAGCCTGAAGAATTTCCCTACCATTTTCTCAAGGATTATGGTCGTAGCCTTTAAAGAATTTGTCCACAAATTTTTGAAGTTTACTATGATGATTGGACAATGTTTAGTTTATTTAAAGAGCACATACAAACCCATCAACTAATGCTAGATAGATTTTGCTAGCTCCATATATCTCTAAAATTAAAGAAGTGCATATTCTACACCCCATTTGGAATATTGTTGGGACATGTTGTTTGCAAGGAGGGACTATTGGTTGACCCTGGTAAAATTGTTTCCATATTGGATATGATAGCCCCCACGTTGGTTCAAAATTTGTGTGCCACATTGGTTCATACGAGATACCACCACAGGTTCAACCAGAACTATGCCCAAATTGCTTCCCCAATAGAGAACTTGTTGTGTAAACACAAGAAGTATATATGGACACCAAAGTGTTAAATCGGCTTGGATACTTTAAAACAAAAGTTGATCACTACACCAATTATTTTGTTTCCTAACTGGTATAAGATCTTTCATGTTCATTTCGATGCTTCCTCTATTTCACTCAGCACAGTCCTTGTGAAACCATGGGGAGTCAGTATTTATCATCCAATGAATTTCTCTAGTCACAAGCTCTATTTCATAGAGAAGAACTATACCACAACCAAGTGCAAAGGCTTCACCATGGTTTATGCCTTGTATAAGTTTCACCACTACTTATTAGGAAAATCCTTCACATTTTTGACATACCATTATGTGATCAAGTACTTGGTAAACAAACTGGTGTTAGGAAAACATGTATGTTGTTGGTTCCTCCTCTTTCAATAATTTGACTTTAAATTCATAGTCAAATCGAGTAAATATAATGTTGTACCATATCATCTATTGGGATTAAGACAGGTGAAGCTTCTAAAATCCTTAATGATCAACTCCCTAATGTGCAAATTTTTCAGGTCGAGGTGGTGTCTAGCCAATTGACCAAAATCATAGAATTTCTCATGAAGGGCCAGGCCCCCTCCACGTATAATCTAGATCAACATCATCAGCTAGTAACCCATAGCGTCGATTATCAATTGATTGTTGGACACTTGTATAAGTTGGACACATATGGTATTTTTCACTGAGGTGCATTGAAACATGAATGAGATCCCATTTTGTGTGAAGCACATGAAGGTATCGTTCGAGGCCACAATGTCGATAAGGATATAGTGTCTAAAGTTTGGCATGAAGGACTTTGGCGGCCCTTCATGTTTGCAGATTTCAATATCTAGTGTCATCATTGTGAGGTATATAAATACATTAGAAAGACCTGTTGTAGGGATGAGATTTCGGTGTTTCCAGTAACCATGTTGGAGCCATTTAACAACTGGGAAATAATTTTTTTGGGTCCCATCAACACTATGGAATGTCATACCAGGGCACGATACATCATATATGTAAGAGAATATCTAAAAATATTGGTTGAATCAATGTCAATCAAGGATTTTATAGCAAAAACTACGACGTGCTTCATTTTTGAAAAAATTATCACCAGATTCAAATGTCCAAAGGTATTGATGAGTGACCAGGGGTCATGATGGGTGTTGTATATGCACTAAAAACACACTAAAAACCCTCAATTAAATTGTCAACCCGGGGTAAGTAAACTTAGAGTTGTAGAAAAATATATGCCAAGGGTAGAAGGGTTGGTAGGAGTATAGCCTAACTAAGAAAAGTAGTTATCTAAAGCTAATCTACTCAAAAAAAACCTATCTAATGAAAAAACCCTACTAAGAAACTTGAAACTATGTAACTTGAGTACTTTTGGGCCAAGGATCGATTTATAGTTCTAAGAAGACAAGTAAAAACCCTACGTAAAGAAAACTAGTTCATAACAATAAACAATAAGCAAAAGCAAACTACTTTAAGAATAAGAATAAGCAAATGATAGAAGCAAATTGTTTTAACTTACCAACCTACATTCAATGAGAAAATACCCTATGAAAGCAAGTAAATAAACAAGCAAGAAACTATTCTATTAAAGAAATAAAACAAGTAAGCAAAGACAACTAATTAACCTATTAAAGCAAGTAATCAAAGACAACTAACTAACCTATTAAAGAAAATAGACAACTAAGCAAAAAAACTAACTAACCTAAGATAACTTCTAACGCAATTAAAAACTTCTCATTGAACAACTATCTAGCCTAAGAGGCAAGTGGACTAAATTCTTAATTCAAAACTATTTCTAATTCATGAAAGGAAATCTATTTAATTGAAAGAAAGAAAGACTAGAAACTAACCTTGAACCAATGATAAGCAAACTACTATCTAGTCTATCAAAGAAAATACTATATATCTTACAACAACAATTAAACTATCTTTTGAAACTATGAAAGAAAGGAACTACATCTTCTGATCTATAAAAGAAGAAAATTATCTCTTTTAATCTATGAAAGCAAGAAAACTATATTTAAAATCTATGAAAACTCAAACATAATGTTGGTGGTTGTGTGAATGTCTCCGGTGTCATATGATATCTCTATGGCACTTGACAACAAACGATAATTCAAGTGGTATAATCTCAACACTAATCTCAATAGCAAAGTGAAAGGTATGGATTAAACAATCCAATGCAAATTTACCATGACAAAAACAATCGCCAATTACCCTGCATATTTCATTTATTAACCATCAACAATATAACAAGATCATGATTATACTTCCATACTATATAAACAAACTAAATTCAACCATGAACTAAGAATTATAACTGCAATTTAACTCTAGGAAGGAAATTACATAAATGAAACTATGCTATATCTATTCTAACAATTCAAACTGTGATACGAAAATGCTTAAGAACAAAAATTTAAAACATGACATTAAAAAGTAAACTACCAAATGTATTAGCCAACAACTAAGTAAGAAACATCTCTATAAAACTGTAATAAGAAATCTATCATTAAAAAATGAAATTAACTCTATCCATCCATCAAACCCTTGTCAAAGAAAACCCAAATTAAAACTCTGTTCTATTCTATTTAAAACTTTGTTTTAAACTTGATTCTAAATTCATAAATAAAGACATAATCTAATATCTAATTAGACATGGGGTTAGTCTAGGGATTTGCAAATCCATTCCTAACTACAATATCAATGCATACTAACACAATCCATCAAACTAACCTGCAAAAGAGAATCAAGGCAATTAAACTATAACAACAAACTAATTAACACAATAAAAATGCATGTACAAGAAAATAAAGAGAACAACTAAATTATGAAATGCATAAACAAACTAAAGAACAATTACCAAACTACTAGTGGGGCCCCCGGCAAGTCATGGTCACTTTCTAAAAGCACACCACAAACTCAACAATTCGAATTCACCATGAAAACTCAAAAACGCAGTTCTTATATAATCTGGCAATGTAAAATACCAAAAAAGAGTAAAATCATATTTCTATCTATCACACTGATGCTTCTATTTCTTAACAATCACCTGACCACCAAAGTGGTATTTATAATGTTTGCAGACCAAGTGGTCGACCACGGGAGGGTTAAACCACTTCTAAATTCGGCAATTTCCATTAAATGAAGCCCTAATTGATAAAACAGAAAGAGCCAATAATAGCCCTCTTGAACAACTAAAACTGAGTTGTCGGAAGTTTAGTAGTTGTAGGGGGAAAGCATGAACAAAACCTACATTTCTGATTCTCCCGTCACTAGCTGCCAATACCATAACTGCCAAGTCACCCTATGTTTTTGTGCAATACGCAGTACTAGACAAAGTCTTGGATCGGGTACCAGAACGAGTGCTCGAAGGAGTGTCGAAAGCAAAAATATGGTGCGTTTTCACCTTCTAACACCAAAAAACGTAAATCAAATCCTTGGAAGCATAAAAACATGATGAATTATACTCAATATAACCATTGAACATGAATCATACATACCTAGTGTCAATCATATAGTTTTAGCATAAAATTCTTCAAAACGCTCCTTCAAAACGTGAAAAACACATATGTACATTCGACAAAAAGTGTCTAATAACTGTCATAAATTGATCATATCTCGGGCCCAACATTACCCCCACACTTATGATTTTGTAGGTCCCACTGCAAACCAAAAGAAGTTACCCCTCGTGACTAGGCTTGTTGAGGAGGATTAGCTTTGGAAGCTTCTCCTTCTTGCTGTGAAGACTTAGCCTTCTTCCTCTTGTGTTGCTTCAGCTATGCTCTGAGGCTGTGGTTAGATTTGGTCATTGTTATCACTAGAATTTCGTCTGCACATGGTTACAGGAATCCAACATCTTCAAAACACTCATTAGTTCACTCATGGACCAAAAATGCATATCCAAAAGGTCCAAAACTATACAACCAACAATAAAATCAACATGCGCTAAAAATACACAAGGTATGCATGCACGTGTGACAGTCAGATAGCGTTTGAAAAGATCACATGTGCCCGATGCATGACTGTGGACACAAAAATCCATGCACACCTCAAAATGGTGCATTTATGATATTGGTCGGCCTTCCACCCACTTTTGGTTCATCTTCCAAGTCGATTTGACATCCAAATCTCGGCTGAATCTGACTGGGGGGTTGGTCAAATACCTAAAGGTCCCCTTATTCACACTAAGAACTGGTTGCATAATACCTCAAAGCTATGATATAAAAGAAAGACATGGGTGCACTATATTTTCAAGGAATTCATTTGTATTGTTATGTTGTTGATATTCTCTTGGAGGATCCTCTTTCCTCATCAAGAGCATGCTAGCACCATTTCATTTAGCCATTCATATCACCTCTTGATTGAATGTGATTTGGATTCTTTTATAACCCTAATTTGCATCAGACATTCTTACCTGGAATCAAGCCATCTCATATTCCTTCTTTTCCAAAACACTGCTAAACAACTCTTCTTAAAAACCTCTTTTATAAAGGCCCATGCACCCTGCTATATTACTGCACGTGTGTACATGCTAGCTGACCCAAGACAACCCGTGTGTACCTACAAAAACATGAAAAAAGGAAAGTTGTTGATGGAACACACAACTTTGGGTGAGTTAACTAAACCTTTCGGCCATGCATGGTTGACGGTTCAACCAAATACCTAGCTTCTTCTAGCCTATAAAAGAAGGGTTAGGGGTCCCATTTGGAAGAGGAGAATCATAGTAAAGAAACTATACCTGATTGCGCATTCCCTTTGTCCCAACCTTTAGCCATCCTTGTGAAAAGAGAAATATAGAGCAAAGAAGTTGAAGGACAGTTGAAGAGGATCTTAGGACCAAGTTCATGGAGAAATGGTCGGCTTCATCATTGTAAGTTGATTTGTTGAAGTTAATAATAAAGAAGTACTTTTCCCATCCCACCATATGAGGTTTTCATGGTTTATTGCATACATATTGATTGAATCTCTAACCCATTAATATATATATCAAATACATGTGGAGTTCTTTGTTTTTTTTGTGTGAATGCAGGTCATCCTTGGGAGGAGAGTTGCAGTCAAAGAACGATCAAGCGTCAAGAAGGATCGATATCAAACGCCCAAAATAAGGTATGCTCACTTGATCTTCTTAACTACGTATTTTCTTAAGAATAATGGGGATTAGGTCCGGGATGACGGTAGAAAGTAGGAATCTTTAGGTCTTTTCTGCATGCATAATAAAACCCTAAGTGCTAGTCCGTAGAGGGATTTCCCACTCACAACAGATTTGGCGACCATACTGGGGAAGTCTCTAGGGTTTCTGGGAATATTTTTTGGGTATTTTTAAGAACTGGTTTCATTTCCTATTTTTAAAGTTTCTGCAAAATTCTGAGCTAACAGAGATTCTGGTCTTCCATACCAGTTATCTCTGTTTCTTTGCTTGACTGTATTTTTTTCCAAGACCCACAGAGGTACACGCAGCCTATGTAACGTTTGCAAGGGTGTACCTACGCCCTAAGTTCTCACAGCCCACATGTACATGCTAGATGAGGAAGTGTCAGTCATGTGTATGATTCCAGAAAAATTCTTTTAGAGAGGCAGTCATCCTCTTCCCTGTCAGAATTAGTCCTTCTCAGGGGTTTTCTGGAACTCTTTCTAGTCTTTGTTGTTTGCAGTCTATAGCTTAGGTTTTAGCTCGGATTGGTTTGTTCTATGAATTTTTCCTTGAATTGTTTTCTTTTTTCTGTTAAATTAAGTGTCTGAGTCTTAAAGAGACTATGGTTCTCAGTACCAGTAGTCTCTGCCTAGGCTGGTTGGCTCGGATTTTCATTTGTCTGGGAGTTTCAGATATACACATGGCCTGTATAAGGCCAACATGCATGTACATGCGCTCTGACTTTACACAGCTCATGTGCACACGCTTGTTTTTGAACTGTCAACAGTGTGCTTGTGGAGAGAATTTTTGTTGAAGGTAAGGTAGCCATCCTTTCCTTTGACAATAGTTATACCTCTCAAGTTTTTGGGTCTCTGTCATAGCGGTCAATAACTTAGGTTTGATCACAACAATAACTTTCTTTTTTCATTTAGAAGTTTTCCTCAAAATTTTCTTTTATAGGGTTTTTAGACAAGTGTGAGAGTCCAATTTTAATTTGCTTGTGTGTGATTTTTAAGGTGACTCTTTGCGATCTGCGCTTAGGCCATAAGTTTTCATGGTTTTCACTTGTTGATATTTTTCCTTTTTGCTTTGTGAGCATTCAAATAAAATAAAAAAATCTTGAAAAGTCCTTCTTTCATAAGTTCTTGACGGTTTACTTAGATCATAAGTAGCTCGTAGTCAAGTGAAATCCTTCTTTGAGTTTGTTGTTCAAAAATCTTAGAAAAAATTTTAAGTTTGAAAAGTTGTTTAAGAGTTGAGTTAAGTAAAGGTTTTTTGTTTCCATCTTTCAGTTTATTTTTCTTTCGTCTTTCAAACATCACTAGTTTCACTTTCATAACCTTTGACTTAATACAAGCCATAAAAATTAACGCTAAATATAAAATTCATTAGACTTTTTATGTTTGTAGGGTCAACCAACTAGTTTAGGGTTAGGGTCTTGAATTAAGTTGGAGAGGAAACTCTTCAAGGCCATTAAAATCAAACATTGGAGTCTGAGTTAGGGAGTGTCAAAGTCCATTATCGTGAAAGTTATCCGGGACCCACCTCTAAAAAATGGGATAAACACGAGGTCACGTGTGGAAAGGTAGCGGAGATAACCCCTCCAAAGTTGGACCAATCGTAGTGGAGAACACATATAAAGGGCTTGTCTTGGGATTCCGCCGATTGCATTTTCCACGGAGCTTTGTGGGTCTCGAATCCGTTCAAGGTCCTCAATTGTCTTTTGGACCACTTGTTTTCGATAACCTTGATGGGTTTCGGGCTCGATACCCTACTCATTGTGGTCTACCCGACTTTTGACTGTACCCTCCTGGTGACTGTTACCACGTTGGAAACCTAGTTGCCTATGTTTTTAGAGACATACACAAGTGACTGCGGGGGTATACCGCGGTACCTAGGATAGACATTATGCCATGATTTGCAGAGTATACCCAGAGGGTTCTTTCGTGTTCAATTTGCACTTGCACTGGTAAGTTTCTCTAGTGTTGGTTGTTGTAACTGTTCTTCCAATTAGTTTAGTGTTTTCTTGTTTGATCTTGTAGGTACTTTTTTAGTGTGTGTTGTTTTTGAACAAATAGAAATCCCTAGAGTGTCTTTGATCTTCTCACATAGTGGAGAATCATGAGCTCCACTACTCACAAAGGCTTCTAGGCCTATCACGGATTACAGTGGAGCCACCTCCGCCACCACTAAGGCGAAAGCTAGACCAACAAGTGTCTTTTGAAGTGACCGGGTCACAAGAAATTGTGCCCAACCAACATCCAGAGGAAACGACCGTTTTAGACTTTGGAGTGAAATCTCTTGGTCTACCTAAAACTTTGTTGGCAGCCAATTCACACTTTTTATTGTCTTATAAGCTGCCTACACCAATGTTTTGCAAACATCAATTTTTCGTCGCAATTTTCAAATAAACGACACTTTTATTTTTGCGACATTTGCACATTTACCTTCGTCGTTGTTTTCACGACTGTAAGCGTGAAAACTTAGTCTTTCGAAGTCGCCCTAAAATCACTATTTGAACTGTCGTTATTCCCATTTTGCTTACCTTTTATTTATCATTATACAGTTGGCAAGATCCTTTGATCGGTACTCATGCTTCGATTGATTGTGTAATTTGGTTTCATTGAGTTTGTAATGCATTGGCATTTTTATTTGACCTACTTGACCTTTGGTTTCATGAAAATACATAGGGGTTATGGTTAAATCCTTCATATATATCTTTTAATATGATACATGTGTTCGTATTTTCATAACTGTTGGCATGTTGATTATATGAAGACCCATTGGCACGTTGGTCAAACTATTGATATGAGCTGATACATTGGTGCATGGTTAAACATTTGGTATTGGTTTCAAATTGTATGTTGATGGTTTAAAACTTTGGCATAACGTTGATTGTGAGTGTTGGTTTATAAACTTACTATTGGTTTCATTGGTCGGCCAAGTGACATGATTATTGAACTATGCTATAATGGGTAGAACAGCTATAAGCCAGTGGTTGTACTTTGGCAATAACTATTATGCATGGCAGATATAAGCTCCACCACTTTCGCATGATGACATTAATGTATATCCCTTATCCATGTTTTACCTCTGTTTGCTCGGGTAACCCTTCGTGCACTCCTCTCCTGTGTATGTTATGACCCAAACCCTGGCTCGTTCACCGTGTGCTCGGCTCCATGGCACCGGTGGTGCGAATCCAACCCAACGACAACCAAGCCTTATTGCTATTTGACAATGCCCGGAAAGACTTGGAGGATAGCGGTTGGCTTACTTTCGTGTAGAGGTTTGAGGGTTTTAACTTATTTGTGGCACAACAGTTCGCTCTAACGTTTGATGGCTGTAGAGCCAAGGTGGGTGACATCCAGTTGGAAATCAATGAGAAGTTGATTAGTTCTGCTACAAGGTTACTTGCAACGAGCCAGCGTTGGTTCAAAAATTCGAAAGTGGAAGAGGTTCCATGGTTGCTACTGTTTGTCTCGCGAAAAGTCACATCTTGTGACAGAGGTATGCCCATCTCTACACTTAAACCCAAATGGCATGATATTTTCTTAATAGTCAAATAGTTCGTGACCTATGAAGGTCGATATGGACTTGTTTTTCTCTACCACCTGCGTTTGTTAATGAATTTTATGGGATACCCATTGAATATGCCCTTTTACTTCCATCGTAGCCTATATAAAATACCGAAAAGGTTTAAAAGGAAGAAGGCCGAAAGTATCCTGTTCCACCATGGACTTATTAAACTTAATATTGTTTATCACTTGAGTTTACATGGTGATAGTTGGAGAGCTTTCATCGCTCGAAACGGTTTTGATGATACAGACCCTGTCCAGGTTGACAAGCCTGTGGTAAATGAAACCAAGGTCGGGCCACCCATGCCCTTCCATGTCCTACTGCCCTCTCCTAAACCCTCGGTCGACCCCGATATTGACTTACCAGACGTTGTAGCAGAGAAGGATGAGGCTATTAAAAATCCTGCGAGCAAAAAGGCCAAGGCAAACCCTACTGTTATTGCTAAGGGTAAAAAGAACGCTCGGCTTATTTCGAGGATGGCTAGAAACAAACCTAAACCGTCTGTTGAGAAAAATCCTATAATCCTTAGTGAGGATTCAGAATTTGACATAGAACGTTTCCTAGCTAGTGAGTACCCTTACTCATAGGGTTTATGCCGTGAGCCACCTTATGATTTCGTTTCGAATCTTCCCCCTTGCCTAAGAAATGATCCTAGCTACCCTGGTATCAAACTGCCTAACAAAACCCTTGGCAATGTAATCAAACTCTCACCTGCTCTTTCGAAACCTGGACAGTCGTCCTGTGACCAATGTGATTTATGGTTGGAACGATACTACATCGACGTTCCCCTACTCAAATCGAAAATTCAATCACTGGAAAGTCAAGTTGCAGTGTTGACCAGCCAAAGAGACAAACTCCAAGCAACTGATAGGAAGCAGAAGACAACTGGCTCCATCGTTTTCAAGAATGTTGAATCGGCCACAGCCATTATCAATTCCAAATTGTCGTGATCAAGCCTTCTGCTCGTCATACAAGTATGATTTTCGATATCATTTTAGTTTTGTGAATGACCAGGATTAATATAGTGATTGGAATTTGGTCTTCGAATAGCTCTGTTTACATTTTGAAATGGCTCTGTCATAATGTGTTCATCCTGTATATTTTTTGCTTTGCTAAAAATAAATGGAATTTCATTTTGGATACATGATTTGATCATTCCTAGTTTAGCCATTGATAGATTTTTATCGTATTTGAATGGTCTTCGTTTGGATTTGAGTTGTTCGTTTGTTTGATTGAGTTAACGAAATTGATGGTTTGCTTTCAATTGAATTCATTTTGTATCTACTCTGAACAGGAAGATTTTCATGCTCAATTTAGAATACGATCATGTTTGGATTTGAGTTCGTTATGGTTCGTATGTTGTGATTGACAAATGATTTCAATGAGTTTGGTTGTTATGATCTTTTAATATGCTGTGTCATGTAATCTTCTAAAAACAGGAATACAACTATGTTCGGTTTCAATTTGGAAAGAACGATTATGTTTCGTATGAAAACAATGCTCTCATTTAAGCCTGTGCAAATGCGCCCGAATCGTGGAATGGTTTTGATTCATAATAACTATGTTAAAACATCAACTGTTCGATTCGCTCTTATTCTGATTGGATTATCCCATATCTTGAGTTGGCAAGATGGTTTTATGAGTTGGATTCGTATTATGATTGCTGCTCTGTTTGATTTGTAAAACGAATTGGTTGACCTAGGTTATCCCTATCAAATCCGGTTATAATTCATTTGAGTGGAACGATTTTGATCAAAGTAAATCGATCTTGTTTTCCCAATTTGCGATAACAAACGATCGGATAATCCTTACGAATTTTGTTACCAATTAATTGATCCTGTTATGATTTTATTTGAGTCGATTTTCACGCCAGTTTGAGTCAATCCACTCGTGGCATGAATCATTTCCTATGACAATACAGTTATAATGATTTGAAAATGATATTGTTTGGATTCGATCGTATCTCCTATTGATAAGGCAGTGTAACAATTGCCTACGATTTGTTTTGATTATATTGATTTCAAATTGATATCAAACAATTTCACAACTGTTGATTATGATTCTGTTCGTTCGATTTTGTGGTAACAAAAGAAATAGAGTATGAGTATCTCTGTAGTCATTTGATTGATCTTGATCCTGTTTGATTTTGAATGGTATAACAATTTCAAATTGATTGATTCATTTTCAAATAGCTATTGGATGTTAATTGAATTTAATCCTTTAAAAGATTCTCAACCGATTTTAATGTTGATTCTGTGTCTTATTTAGACCAGCTACAGAATCGCAAGATTCTGTAGCTAGTCTATAGAATTAGATTTTTATCATTTCATTAATAAAGGATCCTTCTAAATTGTCCATTTTTTACCCTTTTCAGGTAAATTCGAATTGCATGGGACTTGCTGGACAGGCTAGGGGAATATTTGTGTGTTTTAGTTTTATTTTAGGCTCCTAGTTTAGTTAAACTTGGGATATTTTCCCAAATTTTATGTAAACAGTTTTATAACTTCCACATGGATGTTTTACTTTGTGGGAGCTCCTTAAATACTTATTATTTTTGTAATAAGGATCATCCTCACTTGTGGGAGAACCAGGCTATGGATTTCTAATACAAACTGAGACAGAAGTTGATGTTCTGCTACAGCTTTCGCTTTCATAATATCAATCTTTTGTTTCAAGTTTATGCATGTCTTTAGCAATTGATTATAGACTACTTTAGCTATCATAGTCTTTTGCAAAATGATGTGATTTAATTAATATGATTCATGTCTGATTTCTTTCAATACTTAAAAATACAACAATTACTCTATTCAGTTAATGAATGACAGATTTCTCTTCTTCATCAATTGAATTATTTTGTATAAGTCTTTGCATACGTGTTTATCTAACTGTGGAGATTTATAAATCATATGATTGTTGTGATTTTTATGTCTTTTTTGTCCTGTAATCAAACTTGAAGAGCACCGCAGCTATCGTTTACGAGAAGCTCTTGGATAATTCGGTGCGGGTTTCCTCCCTCCGATCAACTAAGACAATCGTCATATACAGGACAAATCTGGAGTGTTTCTCCAGGTCAGTTTTGATTTATTTTCGTTAATTTCTTTAGTATACTATTAGTATTTTAGTTAGATATATTTGTAGTTTAGATGTGTAGTTAGAATTAGTATATTAGTGTTTTAGTTTAGTTAGTTTTTTTTTTGTTTTATTACTGTTCATAAAATTATAAAATCAACAAAAATATTTCTTTTTGTTCTAGGACAAAATATAAATGAGTTTTCTAGGTTTTATTTAAATCTGTAAATTGTAGATATTGTACGTTTTGTGAATAAGTTATATTTCCATTAGTAGTTAGATAGTTAATTAGTTAGAGTTAGTATAGTATTAGTTAGTAGATTGTATATATAGAATAGTTAGATTATTTAGTTTGTTTAATAGTTAGTTTTAATTAGATTAGTTTAGTTTGTTTTATTTATTTTTAGTTAGATTAGTTATTGTAGATTAGTTTTCATTTTTGTTTTCTTAGGACCTTAGATCGGCTAACGGAGCTGCTAAACCCTTCAGGGTGGTTCATCCCAAACGTCTTGGGTTATTAGACAATCTCAGACCAGTTCCACTCTCTCTGTTGACAGATGGTCGATTTCACCTGTCAACAAATGGCGCTAGAAGGAGGGCATAAATTTAATTAATGGCACGAGGGGGTCGCACGAATCCTCCACCACCTAATTTCTCACCTATAGTGACTAGAAGCCATTCAAATGATAATATTCCCCTTCAAACGACAACCACTTCAACCGACGATCCACAGATCACAGTTGAGCCAACAACCCCTAATCCTTCAGGTGGTGACATACAAGAGATTGTCCGTAAATATCTTATAAAAACACATAGTGCCTTAGCCCGTTTGAGGCAACCTAACCGTCCATGGGGGTAACCTTTGGATTTCTCTGATATCAGAGAACAATTAGGAGGCACTAATCCTATTGTGAATCCTTTAGATGAAATCTTAAATCCTGCTACAGGAGGATCTGGGATACCTCCTTCACCACCTCCATCATCTCCTTCCTCTTCTAGAGGAGATTCCTCTGATGAAGGCAATTCCCCTTCTCAGCCTTCCACACCCACTACCCCAATGGCAAATCAAAACAACCCTGCTAGACCCTGGCTTGATCAGGATTCCGTAGTTGTACCTGGAGCTCAGCATCCTTTACCTAAGAATCCAGAGAAATGGCTTCCCAAGTTTGACCCTGACTCAAAACAGATCACCGAAGATCACATTAAAAAGTTTATGTTAGCCATAAGACTCTGCAATGTCTAACATGAAGATGTTTTCTATAGGTTGTTCCCTTATACTTTCGAGGGTAATGCATCCACATGGTACTTTTCCCAACAACCCCATACCATCGTGTCTTGGGAAAAGTTTGAGTCATGCTTTTTGGAAAAGTTCGAAGATGGTAAACCTACAGAAGTCCTAGTCATGGATCTTTCTAGCTTAAGAATGAACCCAAAAGAAAAATTTAAAGACTTCAATCAAAGATTCTTAACACTTAAAAGCTAAATCCCTGAGGATTCCATGCCTGCTGAGAGTCTTATAATAACTTACTACACTAAAGCTTTGCATCAAAGTATAGCTATTTGGGTTAAACGATCTAAGAAATCCACATTGTTAGAGGCCTTTGAGGAGGCCAGTCAGATCGAAAAAGACATACTTAGTCTTAAAGACTCTACTAGCAATGAAACTGAGACTAGTTCTTCTTCCAAAAAGAGGATTGAAATCCTCCCCAGACCCACTCAATGTAAAACACAACCTGAAAACTCTGATTTGCAAAACTTTACCAAAGTTGTTCAAAAACTGTCAAATCAAGTTATAGACTTGAAAAGGTCGACCGAAGAAGATTCTTCAAGAAAAGGGCCTTACAAAACCCTGTTCTGGAAGCCTTTTCCCACCAACCGACCTAACCCAACCACCAAAGGCCTTAATCTAGAAAGTTTGCAATGCGCCCTTCAAACAATTCTAGAAGCCCAAGATAACTTGATGCCTCCTGAGATCCCTGAGGAGGTAGTTGAACAAGAGACAGTTCAAGAAGAAGATTATTCTCCAAACATTTTTGGACACTTCTCGGATAACATCTTTCAAGCTAACTTCGAGACAGTACACCCCTACAATACCAGGAGTAAGACAACAAACAAACCTTCTTCCGAAAACACTACAAATTATCCTCCAAAGCAATCTAAATTAGTCAAGATTAAACAGAGTAATGTGAACCCCAACTTAGATTATGATGTTGTTGAAGATCTTAAAAAGTTAAGGGATAAAATTTCTATTTATGAGTTATTGAAGTTTCCGTTTTTGTTACAAAAAATGTTGCAGAATATCTCAGAGAATGGAAAAAATGGTAATTCTAATGGTAACAAGGTTGTGCAAAACAAAGTTCTCCAGAAGACTTCCACTAAAAACCATCTTGATCCTCAAGATAAAGGAAGCCTTCCTGTAAGTAATGTAAATAATGTAAATAATGTAGATAAAATAGCCTTAGAAGCTGCGAGTAAAACGTCACAATCTACTACTCTTAGTACTCGCAAAAATGTACCTCCATTTCTATTAACTTTCGAGATCTTTAATAGAAACGTGCACAATTGTATGGTATACTCAGGGGTGTCATCCAATGTGATGCCTTGGTCTGTTTACCAGAAGATTAACGTTGAAGTTGAACCATCGAATTTAAAAATCATACAACTTGATCGGACAAATGTCAAAGTTATAGGCGAACTCAAGAATGTGCTTATTAGATTATCGTCTAACCCCAAGGTTCATCAAGTTATTGATATAATTGTTGTGGATATTCCAGAAGTGTATGGTCTGTTTTTAAGCAGGGACTGGTCGAAGAAACTACATGGTTATTTCGCAACAGATTGGTCTCATCTATGGCTTCCAGAGAACGACAGGCCTAATAAAATCAAATTAAATCGTGAGCGCTACCTTAAGTTCACGGTCACAGATTTGAATGATCCCAACGAACCGTATACACCTTCTGCTGATTCACCTAAAGTACAAGGGATGGACACCTTCTTCGGTAATTTCATGGCCGAGGCTTCACCTATCACGGATCCAGAACAACAGTCCGAGATTGTAGCATATATGCAGCCAATAGTCTCCATGCAACGATCCCATGTACCCGATGCAAATCAAATTTGGTCTCTTTATTTCGATGGGTCAAAGTCCAAAGAAGGAGTTGGAGTAGGTTGCGTCATTATCGATCCGGCAGGCAACAAAACATTGATAGCATGTAGATTGGAATTTGAATATACTAACAATACTACAGAATATGAGGCTTTACTGCAAGGTCTCAGAAAAGATTCCTATATGAATATTCAAAATTTAACCGTCTTTGGTGACTCTGAAATAGTGGTTAGACAGGTAAGAGATTCTATCCACTGTTTGTCTCCGCATCTCAAAAGCTACCAGTCTGAGGTATGGAATTTAATGAATAGATTTTCCACTTTCAATATAAATTCTATTCCAAGATTAAATAACTCTGAAGCAGATTTGTTAGCTAATGTAGCTTCTAAACTTCTTTCTACAGAAGGCTTGTCCCCTGATGCATTCTCCATTGAGCTGTTGTTTTGGCCATCCGTTCCTGACAACATCACGAACTGGAGAGTATTTGACGACGATCAGCAAATTATTAACTTTCTGCACATGGAAGAAACTTTTCAAGGCGTGGTGATAGACGAACACACACACGATGACAATTTGCGTGATTTCACGGTAATACCAGATCCGAGAACTCTTGAAACTTCATCGGATATGGTAAACTCGATCCCTAAATCTGTAATTAGATTAGAGAAGTTTTATGATTTTCAAGATAAATTTAAAAAGACGGTCAATTGTAAAACCAACAGTTCCTCGTTATCTTATGAAAAAGTAAACTTAGGAACTAATGAAAATCCTCAGTGCATTAATCTAGGGTTGGGATGTTCTCAACAAGAAAAAGCTGCATTCATTAAATTATTCAATGAATTTAAAGATGTCTTTGCGTGGACGTATGATGACCTCAAAACTTTCGACCCTAACATCATACAGTGTGTCATTCCGATGAAGCCCCAAACCTTACCCTTTCAACAAAAACTGAGGAAAATGCACCCCAAACTCGAACTGACCATCCAAAAAGAATTGAATAAACTCCTAAATGCTAAGATAGTTTTTCCTGTTAGACACACTCAGTGGGTTTCTAACCTTGTCCCAGTCCGGAAGAAAAGTGGGGAAATACGACTCTGCGTCGATTTCCGAAACCTTAATAGAGCGTCTGACAAAGACAACTATCCTGTCCCGCCAATGGAACAGATCCTTCAACAGGTATCTGGTTCAGAGAGGCTATCCTTACTAGATGGTTTCTCTGGATACAACCAAGTCCTGATGTCTCCACCAGACCAACTAAAAACTACCTTCTGCACTCCCTGGGGCACTTATGCTTATCGTAAAATGCCCTTTGGATTGATTAATGTTGGCGCCACTTTTCAGAGAGAAATGGACATTGCTTTCTGAGGCTTAATCAATCAGTCCGTCATAGTTTACTTAGATGATGTGACTATATTTTCTAAAACAAAAATGATCATCTAGCTCACTTACGAGTCGTCCTACTGCGATGTCGTAAATATGGCATCTCCTTGAATCCCAAAAAAATCATCTTTGGAGTAGAACAAGGTAAACTCTTAGGATTCATTGTGTCTAGTGAAGGGATGATTATTGACCCCGAAAGGACTCAAGTCATCGCAAAACTTCTCCCCCCCTACATCCAAAAAATCTATGCAGTCTTTCTTAGGCCAGATTAACTTCATGAGAAGATTTGTCCCCAGCTTCTCCGAAATGGTCAGACCCTTGCAAAACTTGATTAAGAAAGACACCCAATATCATTGGGGACCCCTAGAAAATCAAGCTTTTAATGCAATAAAGAAGGCCATAATAGACGCTCCGTCTCTCATGAGCCCTGATTTTTCTCAAGACTTTACACTCTACACTTTTGCTTCTGACCATTCCTATGTCGTCGTCCTAACCCAAAAGAATGTCGAAAACAATGAAGTACCCATTGCCTTTATGAGCTCTTCTTTCAAAGGCACTGAACTTAATTACCCAGTGGTAGATTGGCAAGCCTATGTTATTTTCGAAGCAGTTAAGCACTTCCGGTCCTATCTTTTGAAGTCAAGGACAAAAGTCATCGTCCCCTACCCAGCCATGAAAAACTTGTTAGTTTAGAAGGAACTAGGAGAAAAGAGAGCCAACTGGGTCACCTCTTTGCAGGAGTATGACTTAGAAATCACCCCAGCTCAGATAGTGGGAGGCCAAGGGTTATGCAAGTTAGTTGTTGATTCAGCAGTAGGACAACAAGAAGAGAGCGATGCATCAAACCTAGGACAATGTGATCAGAGTCTAATCTGTTGCACACAAAACCCTGCTAGTCCTTGGTATGACGATATAAGATTATATATTGAATATGGGTCATCCCTCCGTCACCTGGATCCCTCCAAAAGAAGAGCGTTGAGATTAAAGTCTGCCTCCTTTCATCTGGTTAATGGTATTCTGTTTCATCAAAATTTTGATGGCGTACTGATGCGTTTTCTTGAAAAAGACGAAGCAGAAAAAGTCTTGCTAGAGTTACATGCAGGAGAAGTTGGTGGTCACTTCGGTGGTGACACCACTGCTCATAAGGTTTTAAGAGCCGATTATTACTGGCCCACACTTTTTAGAGATGCCCATGCCTTGTGTTGTAAATGTATCATCTGTTAGAAAGCATCAGGACAGTTACAAAAACCAACCTTTCCTTTACAGCCCATTTCAGTAGATTCCCCCTTTCATTAGTGGGGCCTTGATATCATAGGTCCAATTAACCCTCCATCCTCGCAACAACACAAGTTTATTGTGACAGCCATAGATTACTTTACTCGATGGTCTGAAGTTGTTTCACTAAGAACTGTCAACACCAATCAGGTAATTGCCTTTCTAAATTCGAATATTATCACTCGTTTCAGTATCCCTGACTGTTTAGTTTTCGATAATGCTTCTTACTTTTCCTCTCTTGAGATGAGCGAGTTCGCTTTGGAAAAAGGAATTAAGATGAAGTATTCTACTAGCTATTACCCCCAGGGCAACGGATTGGCAGAATCAACAAACAAGAACTTAGTTAAAATCATCAAGAGAACGGTGGTTGAAAATCACAAGAATTAACACAATGCATTGTTACATGCATTGTGGGCTGATAGGGTAACGCCAAAAGCTGTTGTAGGTAACTCCCCCTTTTTTCTCGTCTATGGTAGAGAATCAATTCTGCCACCTCACATTCTTCTTCCTTCACTTCAATTGTCACATAAAGTCCAAGAAGATGATTGTCCCCCTTTGGAAAACCGAATTAACGCTTTGATGAAGCTAGAAGAGGTTAGAGCCCAAGCTAAACGTAAGTTAGATCAACATAAACAATTGGTTAAAAGCTGGTTCGATTCTAATTCTGCTTCTGATAGCAATTTTGAAGTAGGTGACCTCGTCCTAAAGTGGGACAAACCGCATGAGGGAAAGTGAGAGCACATGAAATTTCAAAACTTATGGCTTGGACCGTTTTTAATCGCTGAAAAGTTGGGTCCCAGTTCTTTTCGATTGCAGAATCTTGAAGGGTAGTTAGACACCTATCCGGTGAATGGCCAAGCCCTAAAAAGATACTTTGCTTCATGACAACCCTTGTATATTATGTACATATTTTTCTTTTGTTTGCTTTTTGTTTTTGATTTTTATTTAATTTATCAGTTTGTGTTTTTGAAAATACAAATACTTGTACATTGAGCTATTCAGACAAAGACAATAGAAAATGTTTTCACTAGAATAACTGCTAAGAAAATTTGTATAAACGTCAATGGCATATTGCTGAAGTTTATATCTGTGTTGGAAAAGTCTGTTGTTTGAAAGAAGTTTACTGATTTTGATCTCTGAGTAAAGCTTGTCATGATCATCTATTATATTTTTACGCTGTCCCTATTCCGTAAAGGAATGACTCAAAATGATGTCTCCCTGTCTTAGGAAGTTTTTTTTGTAAATAAAACATCTCTGGATCTAAATAAAGGATAGTTCTAAAAAAAATTCTGATGAGGTCTGAAAAAATATGTTAAAATATCATGATTTTCAGCGTCACCCCGCTCAACTATATATCTATGAAAAAAGAAAACAAAATAAATTATGAATAAGAGCTATAGGAAGTTCTTGTAAACCCGCCGAGATACTGAATAGGTCTGTTGGCAGTGGGTAAATGCATGCATGACGTCAAGGCAAATTCGTCAGGGTATTGAGTAGGCCCGCTGGCAGTGAAGCAATGTCGGGTATATGAAAAATTTGTAAATAAGAAACCTCTTTAATGTCCTTTATTCTGATCCAGAACTTCTTGGCAGGATACAGATGTCAGAGTGGGTTAAATGGCAACCCTGTCGAGGGTATGGACGCCTGCTGGAAGCAGTGGCTATGCCAACAGTATTGGAGATTTTATCTTTAATATCGTGACTTGTTGATCTTAAGACTGTTATCAGTTTTCATCTTTGAAAAACACTGTTGGAATAGTCGGTTAATGATGATGTTTATACAATTTTCTGGTTGTTATTTTTGAGTTGGAATTATCTTTGTTGTCCTAATCTGAATTTGTTCCTGTTGGCAGAGATAACTGCTTCTACCAGTGTGTCGCCATTGTTGGCAGCCAATTCACATTTTTTATTGTCTTATAAGCTGCCTACACCAATGTTTTGCAAACATCAATTTTTCATCGCAATTTTCAAATAAACGACACTTTTATTTTTGCGACATTTGCACATTTACCTTCGTTGTTGTTTTCACGACTGTAAGCATGAAAACTTATTCTTTCTAAGTCACCTTAAAATCACTATTTGAAGTATCGTTATGCCCATTGCGCTTACATTTTATTTATCATTATACAGTTGGCAAGATCCTTTGATCGGTACTCATGCTTCGATTGATTGTGTAATTTGGTTTCATTAAGTTTGTAATGCATTGGCATTTTTATTTGACCTACTTGACCTTTGGTTTCATGAAAATACATAGGGGTTATGGTTAAATCCTTCATATATATCTTTTAATATGATACCTGTGGTCGTATTTTCATAACTATTGGCATGTTGATTATATGAAGACCCATTGGCACGTCGGTCAAACTATTAATATGAGATGATACATTGGCGCATGGTTAAACATTTGGTATTGGTTTCAAATTGTATGTTGATGGTTTAAAAATTTGGCATAACGTTGATTGCGCGCGTTGGTTTATACACTTACTATTGGTTTCATTGGTCGTCCAAGTGACATGATTATTGAACTATGCTATAATGGGTAGAATATCTATAAGCCGGCGGTTGTACTTTGGAAATAACTATTATGCATGGCAGAGATAAGCTCCACCACCTTCGCACGATGACATTAATGTATATCCCTTATCCCTGTTTTACCTTTGTTCGCTCGGGTAACCCTTCGTGCACTCTGCTCCTGTGTATGCTATGACCCAAACCCTGGCTCGTTCACCATGTTCTTGGCTCCATGGCACCGGTGGTGCGAATCAAACCCAATGGCAGCCAAGCCTTGCTGCTATTTGAAAATGCTCAGAAAGACTTGGAGGATAACGGTTGGCTTACTTTCGTGCATAGGTTTGAGGGTTTTAACTTATTTGTGGCACAATAGTTCGCTCTGATGTTTGATGGCTGTAGAGCCAAGCTGGGTGACATCCAGTTGGAAATCGATGAGAAGTTTATTAGTTCTGCTACAGGATTACCTGCCACGGGCCAGCGTTGGTTCAAAAAATCGAAAGTGGAAGAGGTGCCATGGTCGCTACTGTTTGTCTCACGAAAAGTCACATCTTGTGACAGAGGTATGCCCATCTTTGCGCTTAAACCCCGATGGCATGATATTTTCTTAATAGTCAAATAGTTTGTGACCTGTGAAGGTCGATATGGACTTGTTTTTCTCTACCACCTGTGTTTGTTAATGAATTTTATGGGATACCCATTGAATATGCCCTTTTACTTCCATTGTAGCCTATATAAAATGTCGAAAAGGTTTAAAAGGAAGAAGGCCGACAGTAGCATGTTCCACCATGGACTTATTTAAATTATCATTGTTTATCACTTAAGTTTACATGGTGATAGCTGGAGAGCTTTCATCGCTCGAAACGGTTTTGATGATACATACCCTGTCCAGGTTGACAAGCTTGTGGTAAATGAAACCAAGGTCGGGCCACCTGTGCCCTTCCATGTCCTACTGCCCTCTCATAAACCCTCAGTCGACCCCGATATTGACTTACCAGACATTGTAGTAGAGAAGGTTGAGGCTATTAAAAATCCTGCGAGCAAAAAGGCCAAGGCAAACCCTACTGTTATTGCTAAGGGTAAAATGAACGCTCGACTTATTTCGAGGATGGCTAGAAACAAACCTAAACCCTCTGCTGAGCGAAAGCCTATAATCCTTAGTGAGGATTCAGACTCTGACATAGAACATTTCCTAGCCAGTGAGTATCCTTACTCACAGGGTTTATGCCCCGAGCCACCTTATGATTTCGTTTTGAATATTCCCCCTTGCCTAAGAAATGATCCTAGCTACCCTGGTATCAAACTACCTAACGAAACCCTTGGAAATGTAATCAAACCCTCACCTGCTCTTTCGAAACCCGGACAGTCATCCTGTGACCAATGTGATTTATGGTTGGAACGATACTACATCGACGTTCCCCTACCCCAATCGAAAATTCAATCACTCGAAAGTCAAGTTGCAGTGTTGACCAGCCAAAGAGACAAACTCCAAGCAACTGATAGGAAGAAGAAGACAACTGGCTCCATCATTTTCAAGAATGTTGAGTCGGCCACAGCCGTTATCAAGTCCAAATTTTTGTGATCAAGCCTTCTGCTCATCATATAGGTATGATTTTCGATATTGTTTTAGTTTTGTGAATGACCAGGATTAATATAGTGATTGGAATTTGGTCTTCGAATAGCTCTGTTTACATTTTGAAATTGCTCTGTCATAATGTGTTCATCCTGTATTTTTTTGCTTTGCTAAAAATAAATGGAATTTCATTTTTGATACGTGATTTGATCATTCCCATTTTAGCCATTGATAGATTTTTATCGGATTTGAATGGTCTTCATTTGTATTTGACTTGTTCGTTTGTTTGATTGAGTTAACGAAATTGATGGTTTTCTTTCAATTGAATTCGTTTTGTATCTACTCTGAACAGGAAGATTTTCATGCTCAATTTAGAATACGATCATGTTTGGATTTGAGTTCGTTATGGTTCGTATGTTGTGATTTCAATGAGTTTGGTTGTTATGATCTTTTAATATGCTGTGTCATGTAATCTTCTAAAAATAGGAATACAACTCTGTTCGGTTTCAATTTGGAAAGAACGATTATGTTTCGTATGAAAACAATGCTCTCATTTAAGCCTGTGCAAATGCGCCCGAATTGTGGAATGGTTTTGATTCATAATAACTATGTTAAAACCTCAACTGTTCGATTCGCTCTTATTCTGATTGGATTATCCCATATCTTGAGTTGGCAAGATGGATTTATGAGTTGGATTCGTATTATGATTGCTGCTCTGTTTGATTTGTAAAACGAATTGGTCAATCTAGGTTATCCCTATCAAATCTGGTTATAATTCGTTTGAGTGGAACGATTTTGATCAAAGTCAATCGATCTTGTTTGACCAATTTGCGATAACAAACGATTGGATAATCCTTACGAATTATGTTACCAATTAATTGATCCTGTTATGATTTTATTTGAGTCGACTTTCGTGCCAGTTTGAGTCAATCCACTCGTGGCATGAATCGTTTGCTATGACAATACAGTTATAACGATTTGAAAATGATCTTGTGTGGATTCGATCGTATCTCCTGTTGATAAGGCAGCGTAACAATTGCCTACTATTTGTTTTGATTATATCGATTTCAAATTGATATCAAACGATTTCAAAACTGTTGATTATGATTATGTTCGTTTTGTTCTGTGGTAATAAAAGAAACAGAGTACGAGTATCTCTGTAGTCATTTGATTGATCTTGATCCTGTTTGATTTCGAATGGTATAACAATTTCAAATTGATTGATTCGTTTTCAAATAGCTATTGGATGTTAATTGAATGTAATCCTTTAAAAGATTCTCAACCAATTTTAATGTTGATTCTGTGTCTTATTTAGACCAGCTACAGAATCGCAAGATTCTGTAGCTAGTCTATAGAATTAGATTTTTATCATTTCATTAATAAAGGATCCTTCTAACTTGTCCATTTTTTAGCCTTTTCAGGTAAATTCGAATTGCATGGGACTTGCTGGACAGGATAGGGGAATATTTGTGTGTTTTAGTTTTATTTTAGGCTCCTAGTTTAGTTAAACTTGGGATATTTTCCCAGATTTTATGTAAACAGTTTTATAACTTCCACAGGGATGTTTTACCCTGTGGAAGCTCTTTAAATACTTATTATTTTTGTAATAAGGATCATCCTCACTTGTGGGAGAACCAGGCTATGGATTTCTAATACAAACTGAGACAGAAGTTGATGTTCTTCTACAACTTTTTCTTTCATAATATCAATCTTTTGTTTCAAGTTTATGCATGTCATTAGCAATTGATTATAGACTACTTTAGCTATCATAGTCTTTTGCAAAATGATGTGATTTAATTAATATGATTCATGTCTGATTTATTTCAATACTTAAAAATGCAGCAATTACTCTATTCAGTTAATGAATGACAGATTTCTCTTCTTCATCAATTGAATTATTTTGTATAAGTCTTTGCATACGGGTTTATGTAACTGTGGAGATTTATAAATCATATGATTGTTGTGATTTTTATGTCTTGTTTGTCCTGTAATCAAAATTGAAGAGAACTGCAGCTATCGTTTACGAGAAGCTCCTGGATAATTTGGTGTGGGTTTCCTCCCTCCGATCAGCTAAGACAACCATTGTATACAGGACAAATCTAGAGCGTTTCTCCAGGTCAGTTTTGATTTATTTTCGTTAATTTCTTTAGTATACTATTAGTATTTTAGTTAGATATATTTGTAGTTTAGATGTGTAGTTAGAATTAGTATATTAGTGGTTTAGATTAGTTAGTTTTGTTTTTGTTTTATTACTGTTCATAAAATTATAAAATCAACAAAAATATTTCTTTCTGTTCTAGGACAGAATATAAATGAGTTTTCCAGGTTTTATTTAACTATGTAAATTGTAGATATTGTACATTTTGTGAATAAGTTATATTTCCATTAGTAGTTAGATAGTTAATTAGTTAGAGTTAGTATAGTATTAGTTAGTAGATTGTATATATAGAATAGTTAGATTAGTTAGTTTGTTTAATAGTTAGTTTTAATTAGATTAGTTTAGTTTGTTTTATTTATTTTTAGTTAGATTAGTTATTGTAGATTAGTTTTCTTTTTTGTTTTCTTAGGACCTTAGATCGGCTAATGGAGCCGCTAAACCCGTCAGGGTGGTTCATCCCAAAAGGATTGGGTTATTAGACAACCTCGGACCGGTTCCACTCTCTCAGTTGACGGACGGTCGATTTCGCCCGTCAACAAACTCCAACCACTGATCTTTTGGCACCCATCATCGTATCGATTCACCCTTACGAGTGCTAGACATTGTCCCATGCAGCAATGGAAACAAATCTTGTCACTCCTTCTGGGAATTCTTCAATTCCCACTACACTTGTCACCATAGGAGAGTTTCCACCTCCTAACCCACTGTCACCAGTCTGAGCCACCATGGTCTCGACCACCTCTACCTTGCACAGTGGTTCGATCCCATCTATGGCGACGACCACAACCCCTTTCACACCATGTGCGACAGGCCCTCCGTTCTCATACGAGATGCCTAGCTTAGGTACAAGTCCTATACTTTCCTACTCCACTTCAAAGACTTTAGGTCTGGTGGAAGGGAGCTCTAATGCTCCTCTACAAGGCCACATGGGGGGCACTTCATCTCCTTTTAATGATTTCCCTTACGGGGAAGGTCATATACCTCGTTCGTTCCCTTCACTCGGTGGCACGCATCATCAATCCACTGGGCTACCCACACACCATAGTTTATTTGGAGCAGGGAGTCAAGGACCACCTTCACATAATATGCCAGCAGGTTTGACACAGTTTTCTTTGTTCGGTGCGTTTGGTAACAACGCCTTCTCGTCATTTTCTTTCCCCACTAGGGTAAATCCTGGTTTTGGATAATCTATTCCTATGCAGTGTACTATTCCTACACAGGGGGAAAACCCAAGAACTTCTTCTGCATTAGGGCCTTGGAATTCTTGGCAGGGATCCATTCCCTCATCAGGAATGCGGATCTGGGGCAATTCTTTTCACAATCAATGGAACCCTGGACAAGGTACTATGCCTATCCCCATGGGATCGGCATGGGGAAACCCTTCCCAAAGTCCTTCGAATGTAATGCATGCCCAACCATCTATGTCCTATTTTGGGAATCAACCGATGATGTCTCCTCACACACAGAATCCATACGCTGGTCATGGCCATGGTTTTTACCAGAATCCAGGCCAATAGATAAACTTTTCTTGGCAACCTAGTGCCAGTCAAACTTCAAGTCCCTTTTTCCCAGGTTATCACCAACAACCCAAACTACCTTTCTCAACAACCTTGCATTCGCCAAAATTGACAAGGTTGTTGAATGACCCTATCTGTCACGATCTACATTGGCCCCCTATGCCGACGAAGTTACCTTCAGACATACCAAAGTTTGAATCCAAGCCTAACAAATATCCGGGAGATCATGTGACTACCTTCCATCTTTGGTTCTCATCTAACTCATTGAAAGATGACTCCGTACAGTTGCGATTGTTTCAATGTACTCTCATTGGGAGTGCTGGGAATTGGTACATTGAGCTTGACCGCTCAAGATACTCTCGCTTCAGTGAATTGGCAATGGCTTTCCTAAACCATTTCCAATTACATGTGAGATACGAAGTTGGCACAAAATTGCTGGCCAATTTCATAAAGACAAAAGTGGACCATATCTCTGATCACATCTGAGAATGGAGACGCCAAAAGAGTTTAATTTAGGTGCCAGTACCACCAGCATTCCTACTTGAGTGGTTCCTTAAGTCTTTGGTCCCATAGTTATCTAAAGACATCACGACGTCGGGAGTATATTCCGAAGAAGATGTCATCATGAGAGCTCAACAGCTTGAGCTAATCTATTCTCAGTCCGGTTTATTATACGAGATCTTGCTAGATGTTCCATGCTCAATACTTGATAAAACCAGACAGAGATATGGACCACATGCCAATGGTATTGTTGGTTCAGCACAAACAAATCCTCTTGAGAAACTCACAAAACAATTGGAACAATTGTCTATACAACACATAATGGCCAACCAAACTAATGTTTTGGCTGCTCCCCCTACTAAAACGTTGGATGTACACACAGTGAAATCAAAAAATCCAAAGGCCACTCAATGTCTTGAAGGAAATAAAAAACAAAAAAAGAAGGGTAAGGGGGATAAGAAACCCACTAATAATGTTGGTTAGGGAAACACTAAGAAACGAAAGGTGAGGTATCCATGCAACCTGTACGCAGAAGACCACCCAACCCACCAATGTCCTCAGCTTGCAGAGGCCCAAAATTTTGTGACACAACAACAACCTAATGTGTTAACCAATCCATTTTAGCATGGGAAAAACCTAACCCAAGCCTCTCCAAGCACGAAAGGAGGCAGTCAAGGACCCTCTCCATATTTGAACAATCCTACATCCACGAATCTGTATATGATGAAGGGTGATGCTTTTATATCAACTAGAGCGCATGACTACAGTAAACCAAGAACTTTTGAGAAGGGAAAAGAAGTTGAACTCTCATCTCTTCCTCTATAGATTGAGAGGACTTTGGGTGAAATAATGACATGCATCCCAAAAGGTGCATTCAAAAAAGCTTCTCACAACCTAAATTCAAGGGCCGCCAAGAACTATTCTGTGGTGGAGGATTTGTCTCAAACCCCTTGTGTGATGTCCACTTTGGAGGTCCTCCAAAGCTACCCTTCCCAAAGGAAATCTTTGTTAACCGCTTTAGGATCTACCGAGACTTGTAATCCGGGTACCATCATGCTGGATACAACTGAATTAAAACCTCATCTGCCTTACCATGTAGCATTTCAGATAGTAGTGGCTCACCCCATGAAAAATTTTACTCAAAATATTTTCTGCACAGTGGTTGATGAGGGTTCCTCGACATGTGTTATGTCATTGGCATGTTGGAAGGCCATTGGCCATCCCGTTTTGTCTCTGTCACCTACTCTTCTCACTTCTTTCAACGGTCGTTCATTTCAACCACATGGTATCATTCCCTCTTTCCCCATGCAGTTAGGATGGAAAACCGTGTGCGTCGAGGTAGAAGTAGTCGATGCGTCCCTCGACTACAATCTCTTGTTAGGAAGGAGTTGGACTTATTCCATGCAAGCAGTCATTGCTATGGTTTTCTGGGTCTTGTTGTTTCCACACTAGGACCAGATTGTGACCATAGATCAATTGTATTTCTCCAGACCTGACCCTTCATTGGGGGTGTCCGCGGTCCCAATGATTGATAGGCATAGTCAACGTAGGGGTTGGTTTGTGCACATATTTTATGGGTGCCTTCGATTACCCACCCCCTCAAGGTGATGTCAAGTTCATATCCGACCACCATAAGGTTGAGATTTTCCAAGTTTTGTTGTTTCACATGAATTACTTCAATGATCCATGGATACTTCCTTCCCCATCGGCCATGATGGATGGGACAGGGTACCCGGGCATGTCCATGCCCTTGTCCGTAGCTGAAGTAGTGTACTCTTTAGTCCAGCAAGCTTCAACCAACATAGATCCAACTCCTACACAAGAGTTAGATCTGCTTCTAGAGCCTATTTGGGCTCAAGGTTCTCTCGCTGACACCGATCCGTTAGACTTAGTATTTCCCTCCGACAAAGCAGTAATTGAAGCAATGACTAGTCCAGACAAACCCTAGGATGATCTTCATCACAAATCATACTTCCTCCCAGAGTTAATAAGAATCGAAGCTGGAGAATTCACCTTGACTATGACTGGAGATAGGTCTTGTCCTATTAATCCCTTATCTACAAACAAGGTCTATGCAGAGGGTAATATGGAAACCATCACTAAAACCATACCGATCAATATCTCCAAAACCCCTTGCATCATGGAGAATGTTTTCATCGAAGATGACTGCTCCCCCAGAGAGATTCAAATCTACACAGATCTATTTAAAGAATTCCATGAAATTTTTTCCTGGTCTTACGCGGAAATGCCAGGCATCGATCCAAAAATAGTCGAACATGAAATCAAAACTTATCCATATGCCAAGCCTGTTTGGTAGAATCTTCATCTAGTTAATCCCATGAAAGAAAAAACCATTAAGGTTGAAGTTGAGAAACTGCTAAAATCTAGTTTTATCTATCCTATCCATTTTACCTAATGGGTGTCAAATCCAGTGTTGTTCAATAAAAAACAAGGCACGATTCGTGTATGTACAGACTTTCGTGATTTGAAAAAGGCCTGTCCAAAAGACAATTTTCCCACACCATTCATCAACCAGATAATTGATGAATGTGCGGGTTGCGAGGCCTTCTCTTTCATGAACGATTCTTTAGGATATAATCAAATACAACAGACTAGCACAAAATGACATTCATTTGTCCATGGGGTACATTTGTGTATCGTAAGATGCCCTTTGGTCTCAAAAATGTTGGAGCGACCTTTTAGCGGGCCATGTATTTTTCTTTCCATGACCTCAGGCATATAGTCAAGGCCTATTTAGATGATTTAACATCTCAATATCACAAGAGAATAGATCATCCCACACACCTCCGACTTATCTTTGAGTTTTTTCACTACTTCCGGATTTGCTTGAATCCAAACAAGTGCATATTTTGCATAACATCAGAAAGCTTGTTATGTTTCATAGTGTCAACAACAGGGATCATGGTCGATCCTCTCAAGGTTGAGGAAATAATTCAGTTGCCTCCCTTGCACAATCCTTCAACTTAAGAGTCTACAGGGAAAGGCAAATTTTTAAAGATGTTTCATCACCAACTATATCGAGATCACAAAGGGATTTATGCACTTACTAAAGAAAGACGTTCCTTTTCATTGGGATGATGCCTCTCAACGCTCTTTCAACACGTTGAAACATGCCCTCATGACTGCCCCTCTGCTTAGGCCACCTAACTATAACAAATATTTCTTATTATACCTGGATGCAATAGAGTCAACCACTAACATGGTCTTAGTTCAGGAAGATGTCTTGTTCTCAGAATATGTGATTTATTACCTGAGTTGAGGCCTCGTAGGACTGGAAATCAATTATTCTCATATCGAAAAACTTGTGTTGGTAGTAGTCCATGCTGTTCAAAAGTTCTTTCATTATGTTCTGTTTTGCAAGACCACCGTCATTGTTGTCATGAATCCATTCCAGTACATCTTGACACAATGAGTAATAGGAAAAAAGATCAATAGATGGATATTCTTCCTCTAGGCGTTTGACTTAGATTTCGTTTTAGTGAAATCAAAAAAGTCACTGGTCTTCGCAGAACTTATTTTGGAACTTCCGGTTGAGTCAGGTGATGTTGTGCCCAAAGAGTCTCCTATCAGAGGAGATATGTTTTTTATCACATATTCAGATCCCTAGTACAGAGATATACTTATCTATCTCCAGACTTTGAAGTGCTCCACATCTTCTTCTCGTGACGAATTTCGACATATATGCCATCAAGATGAGAATTATATCATACTCGATGATACGTTGTATCAAAGAGGTGTAGACTACATCCTATGTCAATGTCTCACTCACGAAGAAGTAGTTATTGTGCTTAATGATTTCCATACCAAAGACTGTGGCGTTCATTTGTCTGGGTTGGAAACAACCCAAAAGAATTTACGAGTAGGTTACTTTTGGCTGACACTGATCAAAGATTGTATCAAATAGGTCAAGAAGTGCCACCTATGCCAGATATTCTCTTGAAAGACGAGGGCACATCCCGCTCCCATGTTTCTTGTCATCACAGTTGGTCCCTTCACCAAGTGGGGGATTGATTACACTACATGCAACCCTCCTTCAGCAAGGGGGCACTGTTATATCATTATATCCATAGACTACTTCACGAAGTGGGTCGAAGCTATGCCAATGTTTAAATATGATGGAGATACCGCGACTCTCTTTTTATTCAACCAGATAGTAGCAAGGTTCGATGTCCCGAGGGAGGTATATTCTTAGATGGAACCACAAACAATGTCGCCAAGTATAGTGCAGTTATTGAGTTTCTTTGTGATGCCTTGTCATTTTGTATCTCTCATCTCTGGGTCTATCTAGATGCTCAGTTGGTTGTGTCGCAGTTAAATAGAGCCTACCGTGTTCATGATCCGACTTTACACCGACAATTCTTTAGGGTACATCTCTTAGAACGAAGATTTGATTATATTATATATTTTCATGTTCCTAGGAGATTAAACCAAATTACAGATACTCTAGCTAATCAATTTTTAGATTGGCATCTCACACACATATGAACGGATATACACATAAACATGTAAATACATTTTTAAAAGAAAAAATGATCCATAAGACACAAAAAGACATAAAAATCCATATATAATATCATAGTCACCGGAGTACATAGGTGGACGCAAGCGCCTCAAAAGTATGATCAATAATGAGTCATGGGGCTTATGCCCTCAAAACATATATACAAGTAGTGCTCCCAGCACATGAAAAGTCTAACTAAGGTCAGGGCCTCTGGGCCCTGTTGTACTGATCAACAATGTTTTCCAAATGCAAAAACAATCGGACCCATGTCCGTGGTGCCCCCACTACATGAGGCTGCATAGATGGTGGCAGATCCTCAATCTCTACCGTAGGGACCCTGCGAGTGAGAGAAGTAAAGTTTCCCTTGACTCGTCTCAACACCTTCTCAACCTCCCCTGCTACTGTTGGTCCCCCTGCGGTGGCAGGTGCGGACCCTAGCCGAGGATGACGCATATTCCTCGCATAGTCCGCAGGTCACACTAGTCCCACATATGAACACAACAGACACATATATGTCAAATACTCTTGTATAAAAAAAATGATATATAAAAAAAAAAACATAAAAATTACATATGTTTCACAAAAAAAAACAACAACAAAACAATGATGTAAACTTACCCATCTCTCATCACTCCTCACCAGGAGGTACTGGTATCTTAGGATCTCTCGAGAAATAAATCCCAGCATAAGGGTAATCCTCTATGACTGGGATCTTTCACGACAACCAAGTGAAGAAATCATCGTCAAAGGAGTCATTGGTCCTTCCACCACCCTGTCATGGTAGTAACATTGCCCATCTACAAACTATAGGAAGAGAGGCATGGTGTCCTCATACCACTACTCAAGGACTGAAGCTGAGAACTCTTTCAAAGAAGAAAGAGCATAGAATGGTCCCAAACCCGAAGTTCTCTCAGCTGCCTCTTCATACAATCTAACAGTGTAGTGCTCCAGTCAAATATTTGTGCATTTAATCACTGGACTACAAAGTCATCTGTGAACGGGATGCCTGATGTAAAGCTGCAGAACTAGTCATCCGCCTAATAAGAAACACAATCGCCTGCAACGATAAGTCAATGATCTTGCTTATGGGAACCTGTGAGCTCGATCATTTTGTACCATCCTCACAATAAAGTTCTATCAATTCCATATGTTATGAGGCCCCAAAGGAAATGTCTGAAAGTTGACTGGTTCCCCTCTCCTAGAGAGGCTAGTCAAGAAATATATGTCCTCTATCGTAGGCACCAGCGATTTCCCCTTTAACATAAAGGCCTCTACATCAAGATGCCAATAATCCAACAAGGCATTCAGTAGCCTAGGTTGTTTCCGCATAAAAGGACATAAGAAGAACTTGAGAAACCCACAATGAATTAAGGTAGCCACAGCATTGGGGTCTTCCCCGACCAACTCACTAACCTCCTCATGCTCTATTTCCCTCCAGTGAACATACATCCTGCAAAACACCAAGTTCAGGAGAGTTTAACCCTTGTTTTTTTAAATTTTTCCATCCAATAAGGAGGTCCACGCGGGATGTAATGACGACAGTCGCATGTACACGCATGCAGTTTTTACTCTGCCCGAATGTACACGCGGCCTATCATAAGACAACCCACGTGGACCTAGGGCCTACTGTTTTAAGGTCGACGCCCCCCAAAAACTTGAAAACCAAAGCATAAATAAATATTTAAATTGCAAGAGGAGAGAGCTTATACTTACTTGGTCCAGACAGATGGTCGTTTCGTCCACTGTAGTTCCCAGAATCACCACTTTTATCAAAGGGTATTTTTTTCTCTAGAGTCAATTTCCAAATCAACAATGGTGATAATAAGCTACCAACTTCTATTTATATACTTTTTGGCCTCTTTTTGTCAGTTTTTTGGCCCCCCTTATCATTTTCTTTAAACCAAAAACCATTTAGAGTGATTCAGGAGTTGCATTGGAAGGGTATGATCAGGTATCAGGACATTGTTTTGGAGTTTTGGGTAACTTTTGACGGTCTGTGGGAAAATATCAGATGATCAACTTGAGCATGTAGGTTAGGTTTCCTCCTTGACTTTTGTATCTCGCTGTCTTTATCCCTTTTCCATAGGATCGATCCCATCAGGTTGCGACATGGAACCATCATTGTTGCTTTAGAAGTGTCGCGAGTTGGTGGTATACCTTACCGGAACATGGATGCCCTAGGTAGATCCTAGTTGCATTATGGTGTCCATGTTGTCTCTAATCACTATAGGCTCGAGAGTCCTTTTTGTTTTTCTTGATTACGAGTTTGAGCCTCATTTTCATGATTCTTTTTCACTCTTGACCTCACCCTCGGGACTCCCAAAAGACATAACGGGTATTCTTTTAATCCCTTTTCAGACCCTTTAAACATGAAAATATTGTCGAGCGATCTTGTGGCCTTTCATGCTTGTTAAACTAAAATTTGAAGTCACGTATGTCCGGCGGTAGTTTACTCCTTTCTCGGTCCGGACAGTCAAATGTATGAATAAAGGTATACTCCAAGGAACTTCAGTTCTCTAGAAGAGTACTCTCAGGTATCATTTTAACCCTTTTTCGGGCCTGAGGGACTAAATGTATGAAAAACGAACCCCCACAGAGTCCATAGTTAATCTCTTTTCAGACTCCCTAAAATTGAGAAGATCGTCGAGTGACCTTATTCTTTCACACTCGTTAAAATGGTCCAGAAGAACATTCCTGACAGCGTCCATAGTTAATCTTTTTCCAGACTCCTTAAAAATGAAAAAATGGTTGAGTGATCTTGTCTTTCTCACACTTGTTAAAATGGTTTTGAATAGACGTCTTATCGGTGCAAGTTTACCCCTTTTTCAAACCAACTAGACTACCTTGAAAAAAGGTACCCCAATGGAGCCTCCTTTTATGTTTTTTCAAACTCTCTAAATATGAAAAACCCTCAATCTTACCTTCTCTGGGCTCATTAAACTCACATCGAAGGACATTACCATTGTTTGTTTTATTAATCTCATTTGCATACCCGCGTCTTTGGCCTAGTGCCGGTGTTGTGGTGTGAAATCCCCCTACGGACTAGCATTTAGGGTTATATTATGCATGCAGATAAGACCTAAAGAATCCTACTTTCTACCTTTGTCCCAGACCTAATCCCCATTTCTTTTAAGCAAATACATGGTTAAATGAACATACCTTGTTTCGGACGCTCGATGTCGATCCTTCTTCACGCTTGATTTCTTGTTGGGAGCTATCCTCTCAAGACTGACCTGCGTACAAAACAAGCAACAAACTCTACATGCATTTGTTCTACAGATTAATGGGTTAGAGATTCAAACATATATTCACTAAACTATGAATAACTCATATAGTGGGACGAGAAAAACATTTCTTTATTATTAACTTTAATGAGTCAACTTACAATGTCAAGACCAACCACTGCTCTGTGAACCTAATCCTGGGCTCCTCTTCAAATGTTCTCCAACTTATTTGCTTTGTATCTCTCTTTTGCACAAGGATGGCTAAAGGGTTGGGACAATGGGAACGTGCAATTGGCTAGATTTTCTTTACTCTTAATCTCCTCCTTCCAAATGGGACCCCTAACCCTTATTTTATAGGCTAGAAGAAGCTAGGTATTTGGATGAACCCTCGGCCAGGCATGGCTAGGAATTTCAGTTAACTCACCCAAAGTTGTGTGTTACGTCGTCAACTTTCCTTTTTTTCGTGCTTTTGTAGGTACACACAGGATGTTTTGGGTCAGTTAGCATGTACACTCGTGCAGTAATGGAGTAGGGCACGTGGGCCCTTATAAAAGAGGTTTTTTAAAGAGTTATTCAATAGTTCTTTGGCAAAGAAGGGATATGAGATGACCTGATGCCAGGTAAGCATGTATGGTGCAAATTAGGGTTATAACAGTCGGCTCCATGTTTCTCTCAACTGAACCATCTAAAGCATGCCTTATACGCAAGCCTTGTATGACTTTGCCTCTGCGTCTTGACACCTTTGGCCCCTGGAGGATTTTTCCCGAGTGTCCTTACTCTGAATATCAGTCTTGTCCCCGTGCCTTGAACTTGTATTTTTGCAACACTCGTTCCTCCTTTGTAACGTAACATTCTTTTATTCTTTTTCCAAAATTATTGAAAAAGACAAAAAAAAAACAAATATACCCCAAAAAGAGGAAGGGAAAAGTATTTTCTTTATTGGCAGTATAATGAGTCACCCTTGGATAAATCACATCTATCTATTTGTTTTTCAAACTATGGGATTTAATACGACCTTGGGAATCTGATCTCGCTACATAGAGTTGTGTCCTCCTTCCATTTGGTTATTCTTCCAAAAATATGGTGAGTTTACATTGCCTCCTGCCTCATAAACTTATGTTAATTCCATGCTACCTGAGCCTCATCATTTGTCATGATATTGTCCAAGGGGAGTTTTTACCAAGCCTAAGTCGGCCCCTATACAGTTTGTCTCTTGCCCTCATACCCAGCCATCCTGAACATCCAATCAATTCTTTGTTCGAAATCAATGAAGCCTTCATTCTGATCATCAAGATTCTCTAGTCCATGACCGACGAGCCATCGAAGACCTCTAGGTAGTGAATTCGTAGACCCATATTACACTCATACCTGAGTTTTGAAGATTTTTAAGTTGTTGCTCGAGCTCTGAAGACCTCATCTCCAACCATCATGCCTTATCAACTTCTAAGAAGATGGATACTCTACATGTATATCTTTTTGATTTCGAGATGTAGCTCCACTGTGTATTTCTCATGGCTACACTTTACATAGTTATATGACATGGATATACAACGTATTTGATTGGTAGCCATGATTTCATTTTATCCCGAGCATGGGTATGCTTGCCTTGGTGAGACAATTATTATTTTGCAGATGACACCTCTGGATTTCTGGTACTTTGGCTCACTTGTTCGACACATCGGTGAAGATTGTTAATTTATTTCAGCCATCAGATGCTATTCTAACCTCACACATTAGGGGGCATTTCTTATAACCCTAATTTTCACCAAACATGCTAACCTGGCATCAGGCCATCTCAGATTCCTTCTTTGCCAAAACACTGCTGAACAACTCTTCTTAAAAACCTCTTTTATAAAGGTCTGCATGCCCTGCTATATTATTGCACACGTGTACACTCTAGATAACCCAAGACATCCCGCGTGTACCTACAAAATCATGAAAAAAAGGAAATTTGTTGATGGAACACACAACTTTGGGTGAGTTAACTAAACCTTTTGGCCATGCATGGCCGAGGGTTCGACAAAATACCTAGCTTCTTCTAGCCTATAAAAGAAGGTTTATGGGTCCCATTTGGAAGAGGAGAATCATAGTAAAGAAACTATACCCGATTGCACATTCCCTTTGTCCCAACCTTTAGCCATCCTTGTGCAAAGAGAAATATAGAACAAAGAAGTTGGAGGACAGTTGAAGAGGAGCCCATGACCAGGTTCGTGGAGCAGTGGTCAGCTTTATCATTGTAAGTTGATTTGTTGAAGTTAATAATAAAGAAGTACTTTTCTCGTCCCACCATATGAGGTTTTCATGGTTTATTTCATACATGTTGATTGAATCTCTAACCCATTAATCTATATATCAAATGCATGTGGAGTTATTTGTTTGTTTTGTGTGAATGCAGGTCAGCCTTGGGAGGAGAGTTGCAGTCAAAGAACGATCAAGTGTGAAGAAGGATCGATATAAAACGCCCAAAATAAGGTATTCTCACTTGATCTTCTTAACTACATATTTTCTTAAGAATAATGAGGATTAGGTCCGAGATGACGGTAGAAAGTAGGAATCTTTAGGTCTTTTTTGCATGCATAATAAAAACCTAAGTGCTAGTCCGTAGAGGGATTTCCCACTCACAATAGATTATGTTCACCATTTCATTCTAGTTTGTTACTTGTAAGAAGAGATCAATATTTGGGGGTCCAAGAGACCTCCCTTGGAGGAAGAGGAGACACATACATCTCCCTTTCTCTTTGGTTTTTTCTTTCCACTAATACAATCCTTTCCATTGGTGGCATGAATGTTGTTTATTTCTTGTTCTAATGTCCTTATGCACTCTAGTCTAGTTTCTTTTAATGTTCTTAGTTTAATTCTTTTCTTATCCTTTATGCTTTATGCTTTTAACTCTTTCCTTCATTGTTGTCTTGCCTAGCTAACCCAACTGGGCTTGTAAGCACCCTTATTTTTCTCATTGAGGTGACAAAAGAGGTGCAACATATTGGTGACTCCACTGGGGAAAGGTATCAATTTCCTCCCCCATTTGGGTTATTTTAGCTCTTCCTTTTGTTTCTTTAACTTGAAGGAACCATAACCGGCCCAAGCTGACCTGCAAAAAACCAAATTCAAATCTAAGTTGAGAGAATTTCATCCGAAATTTCTTTCACGGTCGTGTAACAATAAGTGCGCGAGTTTGATAACCCATAGGCGCATCTTTCGAGCACATGCATGAAACCCCCTGTGTTTCTCAGTGCCCTCTGCACACTACGCCCAAAGTTCATTTTTTATCTGTGCATTGGTGCCCATTGCACCTCTGTCTACTCTGAGACCCGTGCATTAGCCCAGAAAATCAAATATTGTAAGCGTTTTTGTGATCTATTGAAGGCCCATAGCCTTCTCAAAATTGATTCCATGCACATTGTAACATGCACCACACTTAGATACCCTCTCCATATGAATGGATTAGTCAAAACATAGGCACTTAGGGGGTTAAAATAATTCTTTCCTCTTTTGCTTTCATTTTTTCCACATGAATGGCTTGCTTTGAGTAAAGTCTAAGTTGGAATCATCCTACATCGCATATAAAACTTGCATTGGGACCAGAAATTGGATATCAATCATTGAGTATTCTCTTCTCTCATGCCCCAAAGAAATCTTGAGAATAAAAAAAAGATTGAGGGAAAATTTCATCTCCCTTAAAAAGACAAAATCATTAGGAGAGGACAACAACCCCCTCAAGACTCCTCTTAGTTTATTTTTCAAACACATATTAATATTGTAATGGGCCCATACATGCCCACATGCTACAAAGATAGGATAGCGATTGAAGTTTAATTTCTTAGATTAAACCACTAGGGAAGTTAAAGGAATAGTAAGGACCCACATGTCCACATGCTAGTTTCCTAGGGACTTTAAAATTCCACAAGGCTGTACCAATAACACATAGTAAATTAGGTAATCAAGACTTGTAAGGACCACACAAAGTCCACATGCAACAAGGTGACACCTAATTTATTAAAAAATTTGGCACACTTTCACTTGTTCAAACACAAATTCACTACTCACTCACATAGTTTTCATGTCGAAACGTGACGGTTGAAGTAAGTTTCCTCCAAAGGGATTCTGAAACACCCCACCCTTTTCTTGGTGAAACTATCCACTCCCACTTAATTTCAACGAGATTGGATCACACCCTCAATCTCTCAAATAACCACATATAAATTTTTTCTAAAAACTCACTAAGTTTCCTCCACAGGAGGTGCCAAAAGAATTTTTTTAGTCTAGGTAGCATCTAGGAGATAGGTATCCAAATAACTCCCTATTATCTGGTTCTCACATCTTCAAAACAATAGAAGTTTTCAAATAGGGAACTTTAAAAATCCTCCAAATCAAGTGTTCCTAACACCATAAGGCAGGGACATACCCATGAAGGGTCGACGGCCAAGGTCTGGTTGTTCTATGCGTCCCCCCTTCAGGAACCCACCTCTTGGATGGGATCCAATCCTTGACCCATTTCTTAGGTCGAAAATATAAATGTTTCACTTTGACTAAGGTACCTAGTGATCGAATTTTAGGACATTTACCTAGGTGGAAATTGTGGGCTTCAATTGCACCTTGATTGGATTTTTTGTGGATATTGGGAAATATTGCCAACTCTTTAGGGATATGCACCCTCTACCCCTCATTATAACTAATTACTTCATCCTTCACTAGTTCTTCTTCTGGTGGCTTCAAACCCCACTGTTGAGTGCTATTGGAAGGTCCAGTGTTATTTGAGAGGAAGGATGTTACGTCTTTTTAGGACATGAGCATTTGTTTTCCTTTGTTCTCCCACATGGACAAGAACCACCTACCCACATGTATGCTTCTTTATCAGTTGATTTATGTATGATGTTCTTGTGATTACATGCGATTGTGATATATATTGTGAAGGTACAAGTTATACAAAGTCTCTTGTTCTTTAATTTCTCTCATCACCATTTGCACACATTCACTTTGCTAGTCAGACATCATAGGGGACCCACAGAATATGCGTCGTTCAATATGCTTGCTAAATATCCCTCCCATTCTAGTGGGAGTTCCTAGTCTTTCCAACTCATCGGCCATACTTTCTCACACCCCTATGAGGGCTACTATCTTGGGATCAACTTTTCTTGGTTCCACTTTGGTTGGGTCCACTTCCCAAGGTCAACCATCCCCACACTCTCCTTTACACGGAAGCGCGGGGCACACTTCTTCTCAAGGAAGAAGTACAACTCAATCTAGCCCCCTTCACAGGCCAGGTACACCCCACATTCACACTATGGTCGGAAAAAACCCTCTTTCGGGGTCAGGCACACAAAAAATTCCTACCATGGCTGGCACTAATCTTCCACCACAACCCCATATGCCATACTTGGATTCCCTCAACATACCGGATCTGACTAAACTCACTAATGATCCTATATTGCATGACCCCACATGGCCTGCAATGCCTACCAAACTACCTCCAGACATCCCCAAGTTTGAAGGAAAAGTGAGCGATGACCCAACCAACCATATCATGACCATCCATTTATGGTGCTCCTCCAATAGCATTATGGACAACTCTGTCTGATTGAGACTATTTCAATGCACAGTCACTGACCCATCAACTAAGTCGTATGTAGAAGAAAATATGGGTCCCATACAACCTTTGAATCTTTGGCCATAGAATGTTTTACCTTCTTTCAACTACCAATCCGTCATGACAATGGTCTCAAACTCCTCTCAGAGTTTAAAAAAACCTCCACTACACACATTGCCAACCACATTCATGAATGGTGTAGGCAACGTAGTCTATGTAAAGAAGAAGCCACCAAGAAACAATGCCTTAATTGGTTTCTCAAATCACTTGTTTCCTTCCTTGCTAAAGATGTGGCCACCACCTTCCCCCAATCGAAAGAAGAAGCCATCAACAAAGCCCAACAATTTGAACTCATTTATTCACAATCAGGATATTTGTACACAGTACTCCCTGATGCCCTGAGACCCATGCCATTTGGCCAAGACAAACCTGGGATATCTCACTTAGTTGATGGATTGATTGGTACCAATACACACCATAATTCACACCCACAACAACCACCTATGTAGGGCACACCTAAATATCCACCAGCTTATGGTGGATCCCCTTATTATCCTCCTCCCTCTTATCAACAACCATACCCCTCGATCGTTCCTCCAGCCATCAACAGACTACCGCCAGTACGCATAATACGCCCCGCAACCCAACCTAGTTTTGGTACCCCATCTACCTCCACTTACACCCTAGGCACTAATAAAAGTTACACACCTTCCTATATACCTTACAGATCATCGCCACAACATAATCCATACTTCCCATTTACTGGTCCTCCCTAGCCTATTGCTCCTCCACAAGGCCAACCACATGCTGGGGTTAACTTTGTTCACCTCTCTCCCATTTATCAATTCTATCACTTCAAAGAAATGAATACAAAAAATCCATCCCATCAGTCGAACAATGCTAGAAAGAAAAGAAAAAACTGGAACAATAATAATCCTAGACCAGGAGGAAACTAGAACCAACCCTAGCAGAACCAACCTGCCAGGGGAAACTAGAACCAAGGGAACTAGAACCCCCAAGGGGGAAATAACAACAAAATCCAAGGGAATAACAACAACAATATTCGAAAAAACTTCCCTTGTGCCCTTTGCGGTGAGTATGGACATTATACTCACCATTGCCCCCAAATTGCAGACTTCAAATGGATGAAATAATTTGGAAATAGACCATGTCCACCAGTACCGACTGCTCCCCAGCAGGCCCCACAACAATATGTGCAACAACCCCCCGCCAGCTGTGTTATAAAACCCCATACCACATCAAGGGGTAATGAACAGCCAACAGGAGATCCATCCACCTCAACCATAGGTGGGATAGTACACCAACCCAAGACCTCCTACAGATCGAACTATCCTCCTAACTAGTGAGGAATAAGTCCTTCTACAAACACACATTCATCAATACAACTCACCCTCTAACCCTACTCCCACTACCTTGGAGGCCACCCCATTCACAACTGGCCCACCTTTGTTGATTTTGCGCCCTAATACTGAAACATCTCTTTGCATCCCTTGCATCCCATTATGAAGGAATGTCAACAACCCTCAGGCTAGGGCAACCCACAATTATAGTCTGGTCGATGACTTGGCACAATCCCCCGCTGCCATGTTAGTCTTAGAAGTTCTTCAAACCTATCCTACTCAATGAAAGTCATTACTTTCCTCTTTGGGGTAGTCAGCCCTGCCGATACTCGACTCATCACATTTGATCTTGATAGTGGAGAACCCCACCTCCCCACTCTTGTCTCTTTTCAAATACTGGTTAAAATCCGTAATATCACAGTCCACCACTACATTATTGATGAAGGTGCATCCACATGCATCATGTCCAAAATTGTCTGGCAGAAACTTATCTCTCCACAACTAATATCATCTGCCATTACTCTGAGGGCTTATGACGGATGAACCTCGTCTCCCGAGGGGCTCTTCCAAAATCTCCCCATCAAACTCGGGGGAAAAAGCATTCTTATTAGCATTGATTTTATCGATTCCCTTCTCGACTACAATATTTTTTTTGGTTGTAGCTACATGTATGCTATGAAGGCAGTCGCCTCTTCTGTGTTCTGAACCATGATGTTTCCTGAATAATGAAAATATCATTACCATCGATCAAGTATCACATTATCAGCCTAACCCTTCATCCAACATCGAAAACATCCTCCCCTTTTTCAACACTAATCTGGATGCCTATCCACTCATCAAAATGGGCCCCAAAATTTTGAAGGACCAATCCTTTCTAGGGACATACCATGAAGCACCACTGATCATCCATCCCTCAGCACAAGTATGTGTTGTCTTCACCAACAGAACAACAACTAAATATAACCTCCCTCCCACCGAGGCCTCTTTCATCCCTGACGTCCCACTAGTTGCATAACTCTTCCCTCAGGAATCCCATGGAACTTGTTTAGCTCTACCCATCCCTGATCTTCCCCTCCCCCAGGGCCATATCCCAGCTTGGGAAATAGTCCCCCAAGCCATTAACCAAATCCCTTTCTTTTACCCCCCACCGGGTGTACAAGCTTTCTAGGTTGCCGCAACTCTCACCCTTCCTAATATGGTGCTGGAAATCCTAGTATGATATCTACATCTGCCTGAGGTGGTCCCTCAACCGTCCCTCCCTCCCCAAACAAAAGGAATCCCAATGTATATTCCCATACTTACCCCCACCATCCCACCCACACTCCCACTCACTAGCACCCCTGCTACAATTGGGGGTAGATGGAGAAAGAAATAGCCCACCGCTCCACTTCCCCCGTATGTCTGACCTCCTTGCACACTATGCAAGAAATACAGACACCCCACCAACAAGTGCCCATCTCTCCCTGAGCTACGCAATCCAATTCAACTCCCTCAAGAACCACCACCACTCGTCGCTTCATCCAGTGTTGTCTCTATCTCCCCAAACACGAGTAGCAAAGCACTACGAACCAAATTTTCATGCGCCATCTGTTCAGAATATGGCCATTATACACACCATTGTCCAGTGTTACCTCAATTTTGATAGACACTAACAACAGTACACCATATCTTTCAGCAAGAACCCACCCCAACACATGTCACCGACATCCATTATGTCATGACCTCAGTCAATGAACATATGAGATGTCCTTTCTCTCTATGCGAATCACTTTATCATTTCACATATCAATGTCGTATGATCATTGAATACAAGCATCACCAACTGGCCCTTATTCAAAACCCTACCGCCCCCTCTAGAAGAACCAATGAGTACCCCTACCCCATCACTTTATGTGGTTCATATCTTCTCACTAGAACCTGCGGCACTCCCTACTCCCCCATGGTTCATGGATGATTTATATGAGGATTGGCCCCCAAATCCCCCCAATTTTCCAATTCATTTCCCCACGAAAATTCTATGCCCGACTACCATTTTCAACCCATAATATCTTGATATTTGGTTTATGTCGAGAGAACCATTGCAACGTCCTTGTGATACCCCCTCTACATCCTCACTACTAGAAAACAACCCCACGATGAAAGTCACCAAAGTTACTTCTCTCGATCCCCTATATTTTCGACAGTTTCACTGTGATGAAGACATCCTTGAGGAGTTAACTAAACCCAATTTCCCATGGGATGTGCTTCACTACAGATCACTTTTTCCTTCACAAGAAGCCTTCACGCCTCCTAACCAAAACCCCATATATGCAGTCAAAACCAAATATTTTCTCCCATCAGGGCATATAGATTAGTTCAACCCTATCCCTGCCCCCGAAGCCTTTGAAGAAGGAAATATGGCCAATATTTCCCCCACCATAAAAATCAATATTTCCATCAAATATGGAGTCATAGAGGAAATCACCATTGGCACTGCATTCTCTCCTGAAGAAATCACCAGCTACAAAGATCTCTTCCAGGAATACCAGGACATGTTTTCCTGGTCATACATAGAGATGCCTGGCCTTGATCCCTCTATTGTCGAACATCGTATAGACACCTGGCCTGATATCACATGTGTCCATCAAAACCAACGTCCGCTACACCCATCCAAAGAAACGACCACTAAGGCTGAAATTGACAAATTACGTGCTACAGGGTTCATATACCCCATCGCATATACATCATGGGTCTCCAACCTTATCCCTGTCAACAAAAAATAGGGCACTATCCACGTCTGTATGGACTTTCGCGATCTCAATCATGCCTGTCACAAAGACAACTTTCCAACACCCTTTATCAACCAAATTATCAATGATTGTGATGGTCATGAGGATATTTCCTTCATGGATGGTTTCTATGGATACAACCAAATTCAAATGCACCCAGTCGATCAGTCCAAAACTACCCATCCCCGGGTATTACGGGCTCCGCCGGCAATGGAGTTCCCCGAAACAGGAGCCCAGTCAGAAAATATACATCCTCCACCATAGTGAAGGCTAGTTTCTCACCCTGCACCATAAAAAAATGCAAGTCAGGACTCCACATCCTGATTAGAAACTTCAAAAGATACTCATGTGTCCACATTAGTGAACACTCAAAACACTTCAACAACCCACAGGCTGCCAAAGCATATCAGACTATTGGCTCCTCATCCCTCATTGCCTCCCTCAGTTGTGACTAGTCCATCTCTCTCCATTGAACCAACATTATCCAAATGATCACCTACATCTACATATATAGCACTTGATTAGCGGCATCCCTTCAGGTATATCATCGACACTAGCATGTAGTCATTCCCTATGAATCTCAAATTGCATCTCCCAGTGACACCCACCGATATTTGCCTCTAGGCTCCCGACATCCAACTCTGTAGTACTATGACCTCCACTACCTTTCAATACTGTCACCCGGTAGCACCCTTCCCCACATGAGTTGTCCCATTCATAGTCCCCCTTAGCACTTTGACACTCATGTTGTTTTCACCCCTTAAAGATGGGAGTCCTGATAGTCTTATGCATCATCGAGAACCAACCACATACTCCTTCTCCTCTTATGCTAGCTTACCCAATGGACTCCCAGGTTACTTCATCATGGTTCTATTTTAACTACATCCCGACAGTATCATTAACCATCCATCTTCATCCATCGTTAGTTTGCCCATCTACAGATTGTCCTCCATACATTTCCCTCAATACAGAAACCCATCTATGGGGTGCTCACCCTCCACTTGTTTCCCAAACAACTTGCGCCATCATCATCCAAGCCATATTACATAAGGGCACTCATTTCTATATCTACACATCCATCCCAACTCATTCTTTATTCTTTCAGTAATTGTACAAAACCTTTTTCCCCGCATTTACCTAGCTTTCTGTTGTCACCTTTAGCAACCTTCCTTTTTTCAGCAAAGCGACCCTTGTCACCCTTGGTTGGGGCATTTTTCACTTCCTCTCATCAATGACATTATCCATAAACCCTGAGTATCTTATAGTCCATACACCTTTTTGATCTCTGTGTTTGTCCATTTTGTCACGCCTCTGGCACAACTCACCCTCGTCTAGTCATCCCCTTGATGCTAGATTTAGTTTTACAGTTGCTGCCACTTTTCATATCTCCCCAAACAAGGGAAGTATTGAGTCTCACCACATATTGACTTTGTCCATGTACCTCATCAGTTCCTGATCTCATCCAATGAATTTCAGGAATCCCTTTGCTTCTTGGAGTAGTGTCTCCCCTTCTGTCGACATCAGCATAGTTTCCATAAGGAAGATAGTATCTTGACTTTCATTACCTTTACAATGAGGAGTCTCGGATGACATAGGGAAAACCACCATTATTATTTGTTGTTGTTGATCCCCATAACATTGGACTTCAACACTATCTCATGTTATGGTGGGTCTTACGTTGGGACTATTGTAGTTGTTCTATCTTAGCCAAAGACCTATGAAATTTGATAGACTATCAATGTATGCACATTATCGACACTTCTCACATGTGTCCTTACCTTTTTCAAAGTTTTTTCACCATCAGAGTTTTCCTATGTTATTATCAAACCACCTTGGAGGGCGCTGCAGTGATCTGCATCCACACACAGCTTCAGTTACTATATTACATATTTTTGAGTTACATGACACGAGCATGGGGCATGCCTACCTCGTTTGTAAACAATTTTATTTTTCCACACCTTGGGAAATGCTTCGGTCCTACAGGTTCCCCTCTCCTTCTAATGGGTCGCTCTTGACACTCCCCACAATGCTCTTTCTTACACAAGTACTCTCAGTAGAAGAAACATTGATGTATTTCGGCTATACATATGCTCCCAACCTCACACATTAGGGGGAATCTGCTATCACTGGAACTTCATCTGCACATGCTTGCAGGAATCCAAAATATTCAAAACACTCATTAGTTCACTCATGGACCAAAAATGCATCTCCAAAAGGTCCAAAACTATACAACCAACATTAAAATCAGCATGCACTAAAAATACACAAGGTGCGTGCGCACGTGTGATAGTGAGATAACGTCGAAAAATAACACATGCACCCGATGCACAACTGTGGATGCAAAAAGCTACGCACACCTCAAAATGATGCTTTTATGATATTGGTCGGCCTTCCACCCACTTCTGGTTCAGCTTCCAAGTCGATTTGACATCCAAATCTCAGCTGAATCCAATTGGGGGGTTGGTCAAAGACCTAAAGGGATCCTTATTCACACTAAGAACTCGTTGCATAATACCTCAAAGCTATTCTATAAAAGGAAGCCATGGGTGCACTATATTTTCAAGGAATTCATTTGTATTGTTATGTTGTTGATATTCTCTTGGACGATTCTCTTTCCTCATCAAGAGCATGCTAGCACCATTTCATTTAGCCATTCATATCACCTCTTGATTGAATGTGTTTTGGATTCTCTTCACCATTTCATTCTAGTTTGTTACTTGTAAGAAGAGCTCAATATTTGGGGGTCCAAGAGCCCTCCCTTGGAGGAAGAGGGGACCCATACATCTCCCTTTGTCTTTGGTGTTTGCTTTCCACTAATACAATCCTTTCCATTGGTTGCATGAATGTTGTTTATTTCTTGTTCTAATGTACTTATGCACTCTAGTCTAGTTTCTTTTAATGTTCTTAATTTAATTCTTTGCTTATCCTTTATGTTGTATACCTCTAACTCTTTCCTTCACTATTTTCTTTCTTAGCTAACCCAACTACTCTTGTAAGCACCCTTATTTTTCTCATTGAGGTGACAAAAGAGGTGCAACAGTCATCTCATCAACCAACCATTGAAGGGAGTTAAGGTTTTCTTGAAGGAATGCATTATCATAATGAAGGTGTGTGTCTATTGTCTTCCTCTCTTCCAATTGTTGGATAAATTGATTGTTTTCTTTTTGTAGCTTCTCTATGGTTGGGGAAGAATTGGTGATCTCTAAGGAAGGATTATATCCTTTGAGGGATGTGGACAATCTATCAGTTTTAGGATCTAAAGTAGGCATGGGTGAAGTAGGAGTGATAGGGGATTCGTAAGGAGAGGTAGGCTCTGATTTTGTCTTCCTTAGTGGCTCTAATACATCCATATAAAATTCCCTAGGTCTCTTGTGAGGGCTCTCAATATCGAAGGACATTTCGATAGGATCTGAAGTAGGCATGGGTTTTGCATAAGGTTTAGTTCTTGTACTCCGGGTATTATTTTGAAAGGGTCCTTTACCAATTCGATTGTCTCCCCTCCTATTTGTGGGAATAATGGGAATGTCTTGCTTAATTACTTGAGGATTCTTAGGTGTAGGATCAAGAGAGACTGAAGGCATTGGGGGGTTAAAAATAGGCTTCTTTTGGTCTTTTCTCTTGGTATTTTTACCCGATAAAGAAGTAGGGATATCAACAATCATTTTGTATTGTTCCGGAAAAGAGAGGGTTTGTTAAAGTGGATTTGTAGTTATTGGAGAGAGAGGTTTGGATGGAGAGATATTTTTTATTCTAAGTGTATTTTTGTCGGTCTTAACTGTCAAGTGAGGGTTTTCAAATTGGTAGATAAAGGCATCCCAAGTTTTCCCTTGTTTCTCTAGTTAAGATAGAACAAGGTGCTTGATCAAGCCATGGTGAAAGAGACTGTTGTGGGGGTTAGTCACATTCTTCCTCAGTTGAGAGGACATCTTCTCCAAGATTTTGAGAAAATAGAAGGAGAAGTTCAAAGCTTTATTGAATAGAAGATGAGCCAACAATTTGAAATGACAAGCTTTGAAGGTGGAGTATCTACCTTCACATGTAATTAACCTTGTCATGACGATGAGGGGTTTGATCAATTCCACCTTTATCCACTCCTTAGAATACCCTTTTTCTCCTAAAATGCTCTCAAATTTGGGCTTAAACACCCTGTTATAACTTGAGCGCGACAATTGGTGGTTTTTGAACCATCTATCTCCCATTCTTGGGATCTTTGTAGCTACAACAATGGAATGTTTTTATACTTCAAAGGTAATAGACCCTACATGTGTTTTCTTCCCATCAAAACCGATGGTGAATTGCATGGAGAGGTTGTCATCGTGGACGTGCAAGCTAGAAAAAAATGGCCCCCAGCCTACATGTAAAAACGCTTCTCTACATTGTGCAAATTCGGGAATGGAAAACAAATCCACATAAGAAGAAGGTTTGTATCTCCTGGGCATTGTGATAGAGGAAAAATTCACCAGTCAAGGGTGTAATTGAGCCAAGAAGTGGCATGAATTGGGAATGGGTCGAACGTTATTTGAACAGGGGACGAATTGGCAGAGGTTGGGCATGATTTCTTAACGTAGGGCAGAGCAATTGGCAAGGGTGAATGGAGATAATGGTTGCCCGGACTGATTTTGAATGCACCTATAGTGGAGTATGTTGCACACATGTGCACCCAAGCTTCCATGTGTGGAGAATTCGAATTCGATGGCTCATTTTGGAGCAATGTAATTATGCATGGTTAGATGAATGTCCAAGTCTTTTGACTTGGACATTTGATCATAAACATATGAATCATCTACAATCAATGTATGCAACCAATTCAATTGAATGTAATTGAGTTCTGGTTACCTTGAATCTAGGATAGTTACTGGTGTGTAATTCACATGGCACTTCGTTCGGCACCTCATACAACATTTCATATGGCACATCATACGATACTTCATCCGATACCTCTGTGTTAAATACATTTTCACTTCCTGTAATGGATAGCCTGCAAAGTTGAAGTGTTTTTGACAATCACAGTGGTAAATGAACAGAGGAAGAATGTTCCCTTGTTGTTGATTTTGTCGGCATGCTCACTCAACCCTCTTGCATATGACATATAATGTCAAACCTACAATGAACAGGTTATAGAAAGTAAAAACATGTATTGTCAAACCTACAATGAACAGGTTATAGCAAGTAAAAACATGTATTGTCAAACCTACAATGTACAACTTGTAATGAAAGATAAACCGATAAAAGTGATCTGGTCCGTTAGGCATATGTTTAGTGATTTATCGCACATAGAAGTTTAGCACTTTAAAAATAAAATGACGATTAATGTAATAATAGGTGTCATAGAAATAATACAAAAATTATTGCAATGACTTATTTCTCTAGGCAATGAGCATTTGTCAGATCATGAACCCTTCCCCCACACCTAAGTATCGTGACACCTCACAATCAAAAGTATAGGAAACCAGTCAGTATCCCCCAATAGTCGAATATTTATAGTATGTCAAGTGTAAAGATAAAATTTCACAGATTGGTCTGACGAGACGGTTAGAAGATGGCCCCACCTATAGGATAAGAGATCCTATATATAGATAAGAAGAGGTAGGCAAGAGAGTTTCAAGATATTATTATAGTTATTTCCCAATGGAAAGTGTATGAGATTCATTAACCCTAGATTAACAACACATACTTCATGTCATCTTTGTCTGCAAGTAATGTCGTACATCAAGAAAAGTTTAAATTTATTATTTATTTTTGTCAGATTACCATCCTCGCTAGGTAGAATGTCTGCTGCCAGCAAGCTTGTTCAGTACTCCGACGAGTTTACCTAGTCATACCATAGGCCAGTACCCACTTCCAGTAGACCTATTCAGTATCCCAGCAGGTTAGCCTCTTAAACCCTCAGAGATTGGCCCTCCATCTTTTAAGATTTTAGTATAAGATTGCTTATGCAAGAAGATGGGGGAACAACTCTGAAAACAACTTTTTCTTTCTTTTTTCAATTGGGATGGTATTTATGTTAGAGGATGAATTTCCGTTATATTACTTAGTGATTGTCCTGATGTAAGGGGTAATTAAGCGGACGTGACCTATCTAAAGATATGATATAATCAAGATATTTAGTGTGTAGTGGATGGTACCATTGAGAAAGAACATAAAGGTATCTCTAGGCTCAACTTACTTTCTTCCTTTGTGGTTATTTTGATGTTTCCATGACTAACCACTAATTAGACCTCCTTGTTACTCTTTGATAAGGACACTTGACTCAGTTACTCAGGTTTCTTGTAAAAATCGTACAAAATACCTCTAGGATTGATAGTTATGGTATCACTTCCTTATAAAGTGGTGAAGAGTTTCAAGAGCAACTATTTTTGAATGCCTTAAAAAATGAGATTTTTTGCAAAAAATGTGGCTAATTACAGTAATTCAATATTCATTTGATGATTTAGTGGACACAAAATTCAAGTGTACCAATGTTTGATAAGAACAAGATCCTTGAAACTGTGTACTCCCGGTGAAATAAATACTTATAGAAATATCTAGAATTGTCTTATTAACAAAATTCAAAAACTATTTACATATATATAGTAGGAAATTGAGAAAAAATTTCAAGAATAGGGGGGGACTTCCCCATCTACTAAGTCCAATGCCTTGTCAGTTGACATGACCTGTAGAAAATCCTCTCTAGAAATGGGCTTATGATAAAATTTAATCTGGTGTCCATTTACCACAAAGGATACTTGTCCATCATCAATTGTTTTAATTTTTATAGCTCCATTGTCATATAAACTATCTACCTCATAAGGGTCCAACTACCGGGTGGTGAGGTTTCCTTTGAAGATTTTGAATCGAGAATCAATCAACAAATCCCAATCACCAGATTGGAAGTGTTTCTTCTTAATAAACTTGTCATGCCACTTGCTTCTCTGGTTTTGGACTAATATTGTCCATTGGATGGCATCTTGCCTGATTTCATCCAACTCATTTAATTGTAGGGATGGTTTCTTTTGAGCCTCATCCAAGTTCAATCCTAATTCTTCGATAATACAGAAGGTCCTTACTTGGAATTCTATAGGTAGAATTACTTTTTCTCGTACACTAGCTCATAAGGAGTATGCCCAGTGGTATTTCTCCAAGTGGTCCGGTATGCCCACAAAGCCTCTGGGAGCCTATCATCCCAGTCCCGGTGATGTAACTGAACAATATTGGTCAAGATGGCTTCAATAACTTTGTTTGTGGATTCTACCTGACCATTGGCTTGCGGGTGATATGGAGAAGATTTACAATATTTAATCCCATATTTATATGTTATCTCTTTCATCAGCTTGGAAGTGAATTGAGTGCCTTGATCAGTAACAATTTCACGAGGGACACCGAAGCGGGTAAATATGTCTTCATAGATGAATTCGACAAGAACCTTCTTTGTAGCCCTGAATAGGGATTTTTCTTCTACCCACTTGGTGACATGGTCCATACAAACCAAAATATAGTTCTTTGTACGATACATGGGTGAAAGTTTTCCTACAAAGTCGAGGGCCCATTTTTTGAAGGGTTCTATCATAACTTGGGCACACAAAGGAATTTTGTCAGCTAACGTGGGTCTTCCTATCCTTTGGAAACTATCACAACTTCTCACATATTTGGCATCATCTTTGAAAATGCTAGGCCAATAGTAACCCGAATGTAACACCTTATATGTTGTACGTTTTTCAGAAAAGTGGACACCACATTGTCCATCATGACAACTTTGTAGTAATTCAGGTACCTCATCCTCTTGGACACATCTACGAATAATCAAATTAGGACATGTACGAAAAAGGTCATGACCAACCCAAGAGTAATTAGCACTCTGTGTAATAATTTTCTACTTTTCATGAGGTCACAAATGAGACAGTAACTTCCTAGTAGACAGATAGTTTTCCATATTTGAAAACCATGGGGTATTGATAAAAAGGGAAAAGAGGTGTTCATCTGGGAAACTATCATCTACATGGATATCATCATCCTCATTTTTTATTCAGGAAAGAAATTCAATTACTACATTATCCTTTCCAGGTCGGTCAAGCACAATAATATTAAATTCTTGCAATAAGAAGAGCCACCTAGTCACTTGGCCATTAGTTATAGGTTTATTCATGAGGAATCTAATCGAGGAATGATCGGTATGTACAAATACTTCATAACCTGTAATGTAATGAAAATATTTTTTAATAGCATGAACAACTGCCAATAATTCTTTCTTGGTAACTGTGTAGTTTAACTTGACAGGGGACAAGTTCTTGCTTATGAAATAAATGGCATAGGATTATTGGTCCTCCTTCTTCCCTCATACCCCTCCTATTGCGGTGTTGGAGGCATCAGTGGATATATGAAATGGGAGAGTCCAATTGGTCCCTCTAAGAACTGGTGCCACAGACATCTTAGATTTTAGGGTTTCAAAGGCAGTTTGACATTGCTCAGTCCAAACAAAATCAACATCTTTTATTAATAATCCAAACATAGGTGCAACAATCTTTGTAAAAATTTCAATAAACCGTCAGTAATACCCGACATGTCCAAGAAATATTCTCACCTCTTTCTGAGTCTTGGGGGATGTAGGTCTGACGATGACCTCAATCTTTGCAGGATCAAATTTTATCCCTTTAGATGAAACATGATGTCCAAGGTAGTAGCAGTCATAACATTGATGGATGCCCCTAGGTCTATGAGAGTGTTTCCAATGGAGACCTCATTAATAGTTATAGTCACTACGGGGTTTCCTGGGTTCCCATATTTTTCTATTTTTGGCTGCTCTAATATGTACTAAAAAATTCCTCCTATCAAGTGTACTATAGGGGGGTCCTTTTGCTTCCTACCTGGCTTATTGATACACAATTATTTGACTACCTTACTGTAGATTGGAATGTCTTTAATGGATCGAAGTAAAGGAATCTTGACACAAATATTTTTCAATTCATTCAAAATGTCAAATTCTGGTCGAGTGTTAGGTTTCTTGATTACCAATCGGTCTGAATAAGGAGGGACCTTCGTAATTTGTGAAGGTTCATTTTGGGGAAGCTTGGGTTGTTGATTCTTGGGGATAATAACATCTTCCCACCTAGTGTCATCCATGGGTTGTTTGGTGGTTTCTTATTCTTATTCTTATTGGATGACTACTGAAGGTCTCTGCCTCTCCAGAATTTTTCTCGATCTTAGTTGAATTTTGTGTAATTAAAAAGGATTGATAACATATGTCGGGAAGGCCTACATATCAACATTGTGAAGAGGTTGAGGAGGATTATTATTGGTATTCGACACTGGTGTTTCCGATAATAGTGTTGGTCTCTGGGAGCTTGCATTTTGATATTGTAGCGGTTGTTGTTGTGGAATAGGAGGTAAAGGTGGTGGAACCAAACCTGACAGAAGTTGCAAAGTGTTCGGTGGAAACTGAGGATAAGGATGGTTGGACATAGGGATAGGTGGAGCTTGAGGGTTTCCTTGGTTGTGTCCTCCCCTCGATCCTTGAATCCAAGGATGTTGGTACTGAGTAGACCAATTTTTCCAATCTGATGGGTTCCACTGTTGTCATTGTTGATTATAATAAGGTGGAACTTGAGATTGTAGATATGGGTATGTGGGTTGATTCTTAGGCTGCCATGGCCTCCTAGATGCATAATAAGACTCGCTAGGATCTCCACTCCTATAGATTGATAATAAACCGGGCAATGATGGACATTTTTTAGTCACATGGTCTTCTGTATATAAGCCACAAACTGAAATGTTATATAATGGGAATTCCCTTGGGGAATGCTTCATCCTGCATCTTGGGCAATATATGTTCATTGTTGCATTTTCCTCCTCCTATTTCTTTTCTATTTTTAGGGTGCCCAACTGGGAACCTATGTGCTTAAGATATCTATTTTGAATTTTTCTAAGAGGTTCCCTATCTCTCCTCTCGTGATACCACCTGAACTAACTAGTTTTAATCTTCTATTGTAAGGGTCCAGAACATTGTTTCTTGTTTTGGCTCTACTCGAGTAATTTTTACACATTTCACTGATTTCAGAAAATGGTTTATAAGAGATGTCACCTGATGCCATCAGGTTAAGAATCTCTAGATATTCTTCTGAAATTCCCTTAAGGAAAATATCCCTAATTGCATCCTCTGGGAGGTCATGGTATTTTGACTTCTGGGAGATATAACCAAATCTTTCCATATAATCTTCAAGGGTCTCGTCTTCTAACTGTTGGATTTTAAAGATGTCATTATGAGATTCTTTGGTTTTTCAATAGTCTTAGTACTTCTTAAGAAAGATGTCTTTCATGGCTTCCCAAGACCTAATACTGGATTCTCCCAACCCCATAAACCATCTTAGTGCAGAGTCTTTGAGGGTGGTAGGAAAGAGTTTTAGTTTCTGGGCATCTTGTACATAGTTGTAGCTCCTACACAAGATGTCAAATTCAAATAGGAAGGTGTCTGGATCTTCACTATTTTTACCATAAAAGGTAGGCAGTGATGCGAGAGGAATATTCTTCATGTTGACATTTGTAGTGGTGTCTAAAATCGGAAACCCGAAGGTAGTTTCAGTTTGGTTTCTATTTTCTTCATCCTACCCATGTCTTACATTGTTATCATACTCCTTATCATCCATATCGGCTTGGTTTCCAAAAAGAGAGTACCTAGGTGGTTTTATATTTGAAGATAAAAAGGTTTCCCTTTTATGGAAAGGTCTTCCTACGGATTGGATGTATGGGACTCTACTCGAGCTGGTTGAGACTATTGGTGCCAACGTTTTTGTGTCTGATTGAGAGATAATAACATTGGTTGAACTACCAAACAAATGATTCACCTGTTCAGGGTCTATGATATCCTCAAAATTAGGGTCCCTTGGTGGTGGTGTAAAAGAAAAGGTTGTATCGTTTGGTTCTACAGAAGGCTCAAGTGGTCTTGCCTCCTATTCTAATATGATTGATGCTTCAATTTCTTGTTCTATAGTGCTCCATATGTTAGTGTCTTCAAAGACTGTTTTAGCTCTTTGAGTTGAGCTAGCTCTTGCTTTTCAGTATCGGTCTGCGGATTTTATAAGTGGTACGTCCCTTCCCCGAAAAAGGTCAGAAGGAACCTTGGTTGAAAGGTCTGATTTAGATTTAATGTATCTACCTTTTGGATCTCTAGGTCTATTCATGAAAGAAAGAAAAAACAAAAGAAAAATATACCATTTGGTTTCTAGGTCTATTCATTAAAGTAAGCAAAAACAAAAATAAAAACTACCATTGGGTTTGGGGGAACCTTCTATAGAAAATGCATAGGTTCTTACCTCTCGTCTTAAAGTTCCCCCGCCACCAATCTAATGCTAGGGTCTAGGAATGATATATCTCCTAACTACTTCTTACCTTAAGACAACTCCCTGGCAACGGCACCAAAAATGATGGGTGTTGTATATGCACTAAAAACCCTCAATTAAATTGTCAACCCGAGGTAAGTAAACTTAGAGTTGTAGGAAAATATATGCCAAAGGTAGAAGGGCTAGTAGGAGTATAGCCTAACTAAGGAAAGTCGCTATCTAAGGCTAATCTACTCAAGCAAACCTATCTAATGAGAAAACCCTACTAAGAAACTTGAAACTATGTAACCTAAGTACTTTTGGGCCAAGGATCAATGGATAGTTCTAAGAAGACAAGTAAAAACCCTACATAAAGAAAACTAGTTCATAACAATAAACAATAAGCAAAAGAAAACTAATATAAGCATAACAATAAGAAAATTATAGAAGCAAACTATTTTAACTTGCCAACCTACATTCAATGAGAAACTACCCTATGAAATAATGTAAATAAACAAGCAAACAACTATTCTATTAAAGAAAGAAAACAAGTAAGCAAAGACAACTAATTAACATATTAAAGCAAGTAAGCAAAGACAACTAATTAACCTATTAAATCAAGTAAGAAAAGACAACTAACTAACCTATTAAAGAAAATAGAAAACTAAGCAAAACAACTAACTAACCTAAGATTACTTCTACTGCAAGTAAAAAATTCCCATTGAACAACTATCTAGCCTAAGAGGCAAGTGGACTAAATTCTTAATTCAAAACTATTTCTAATTCATGAAAGGAAATCTATTTAATTGAAAGCAAGAAAGACTAGCAACTAACCTTGAACCTATGATAAGAAAACTACTATCTAGTCTATCAAAGCAAAGACTATCTATCCTACAACAACAATTAAACTATCTTTTGAAACTATGAAAGAAAGGAACTACATCTTCTGATCTATAAAAGCAAAAAACTGTCTCTTTTAATCTATGAAAGCAAGAAAACTATTTCTTAATCTATGGAAGCAAGAAACTATATTTTAAATCTATGAAAACTCAAACATAATGTTGGTGGTTGTGTGAATGTTTCCCGTGTCGTATGATATCTCGATGACACTTGACAACAAAGGATAATTCAAGTGGTATAATCTCAACACTAATCTCAATAGCAAAGTAAAAGGTATGGATTAAACAATCCAATGAGAATTTAGCCAAGACAAAAAAAAATGCCAATTACCCTCCATATTTCATTTATTAACCATCAACAATATAACGAGATCATGATTATACTTCTATACTATATAAACAAACTAAATTCAACCATTAACTAAGAATTATAACTGCAATTTAACTCTAGGAAGAAAATTACATAAATGAAACTATGCTATATATATTCTAACAATTCAAACTGTAATACGAAAATGCTTAAGAATAGAAATTTAAAACACGACATTAAAAAGTAAACTACCAAATGTATTAGACAACAACTAAGTAAGGAAGATCTAAATAAAACTGAAATGATCAATCTATCATTAAAAACTGAAATTAACTCTATCCATCCATCAAACCCTTGTCAGAGAAAACCCAAATTAAAACTCTGTTCTATTCTATTTAAAACTATGTTTTAAACTTGATTCTAAAATCATAAATAAATACATAATCTAATATCTAATTACACATGGGGTTAGTCTAGGGATTTTCAAATCTTTGCTAACTACAAGATCAAGGCATGCTAACAAAATCCATCAAACTAACTTGCAAAAGAGAATCAAGACAATTAAACTATAACAGTAAACTAATTAACACAATAAAAATGCATGTACAAGAAAATAAAGAGAACAACTAAATTATGAAATGCATAAACAAACTAAAGAACAGTTACTAGACTATTGGTGGGCTCCCCAACAAGTCATGGTCACTTTCTAAAAATACACCATGAACTCAGCAATTCGAATTCACCGTGAAAACTCAAAAACACAGTTCTTATATAATTTGGCAATGTAAAATACCAAAACAGAGTAAAATCATATTTCTATCTATCACACAGATGCGTCTACTTATTAATAATCATATGAACACCACAATGGTATCTATAATGTTTACAGACGAAGTGGTCGACCACAGGATAGTTGAACAACTTCTAAATTCGACAATTTCCATTAAATGATGCCCTAACTGATAAAACAGAGCGAGCCAATCACCCTCGTGAACACCTAAAACTGAGTTGTCAAAAGTTGAGTAGGTGGAGGGAGAAAGAATGAACAAAACCCACATTCCCAATTCTCCCATCACTACTCGCCAATACCATAACCGCCAAATGACCCTTTGTTTTTGTGCAATACATAATGTTGGATAGAGTCACGGATCGGGTACTGGAATGAGTGTTGGAAGGAGTGTCAAAAGCAGAAATGTGATGCGTTTTCACCCTGTAACACCAAAAAACATAAATCAGATCCTTGGAAGTGTAAACACATGATGAATTGTACTCAATATAACCATTAAACATGAATCATATGTACCTAGTGTCGATCATACCATTTTAGCATAAAATTATTCAAAAAGCTCCTTCAAAACGTGAAAAACACATATGTACATTCGGAAAAAAATGTCTAATAATTGTCATAAATTGATCATATCTTGGGCCCAACAGGTCACATTTTTTGAATGAGACCATTTAGAAACTCACTCAAGAGTTCATGATCCATCACCAGAAGAGAACTCCTTATCACCCTCAAGCTAATGGTATGCTTGAAGATTTCAATAAAATTTTAGAACATGCTTTAACCAAAGTTTGTAATGTGAAACGTGATGATTGGGATCAAAGGATCCCTGCAGTATTATGGGATTATCAAACTACATCCAAAAATCTAACTAATTGCATGCCATTCAGATTAGTCTATGGAAGATAAGTGGTCATGCCACTAGAATGTTTTGTTCCTAGCCTCAGGGTCACCCTTGCAACTCAGATGATAGATGATCATTCCCTCCAACATAGGTTGTATGAGCTTATGGAAATTGAGTAAGACCGAATAGTGGAAGGCTTCAGCCATGTGGTTGAAAAAGACAGACATAAGGCCTAGAACAACCGTAACATCCACCATAAAATTCTTCAACTAAGATATTTAGTTTTGTTATATAACAACAAATATTTACAACATCTTGGTAAGCTACGCATGTAGTGGTTGGTTAAATTTCATCTAGTATACATCAGTGAAGTAGGTTCTTCCAAGATGGAAAGCTTACAAGGAAAACCACTCAAGGGTCTCATTAATGGTAGCAGGTTGAAGGTGTATTACAACCCTCAGGGGTGGAACCCCAATTTATCTCTATTCCAACTTTTGAGATTCGTAGAGTAGGCTTAGAATAGGTTGTACAACACATAACACCATTCCTAGTCAACATGATTTTAATTTTGATAGAACAATCATTCATATGGTCACTCAAGCGACATAAATCAAGTGAAAAAGGATGCATATCATCGATATTTCCAATTAAGGCTCTGTCTTTCCCAAGAAGTACAAGGGCGTGCTCTTCATGTCCAAGTCAAGTAGGTGTTAGTGGAGTTTCTTGATGCTTCAATCCCTGAAAGGGAAAACAATCCTAGATGGGTTGTTCACTCATGTCACAAGTACACACTTGGATGAAACATACCATTCTATAATAAACCTCTCCATTATGGCCAATCTACAATATACATCTCCCCATCGGCCTCATTTTACCTTCACTTCCTACATTTTCTTCAATCCATCAAATCCATCAAATTGTTTGGTCCCTCCTTCCTCCCCTTCCCCACCATATTCTCTCTATATATATCATTTCTTTGACTCTCTCGCTGAAGTAATTGTCTACCAGCTCCATTCAAGACTTTCTTTATCTTTTCATTGTGATTCTTCCACTCCCATCCCATGGCATGGCTTAGTTTACTATCTATAATCCTTTATCATCCGTTCAATCAAGAAGCTCAAGAGACTCCACTCTAGTCTTCAACAATGTGGCCATTCTGTCAACGCCTTCTCATTTGAGGTCCATTAAAATCCTTTATCCAACAGTACCAACTTTTAGTACCCCACAAATTTGTGAATCATGCTTTCCACTCAAGGTCACTCCCCATGCCTCTAAGCCAAGAGATGCTTCATTTATCATAGTGCTTCACCCCCTTTGCTGATAAGACGAGACCCTACTCATTGGCTCCCAGGGATCCCTCCTTTCATCCATCCTATTTTCTCCTCCTCAAGAAGCCATGGGGTCAGACCAAATTCACCTCTTCCGTCCCATTGGTACTACCCCTACTCCCACATATCCTCTTCTCTCCACAACCCTTCTGAATTCAAGAAGACATGACATCTGGATTAGTTTGGTTAACCCATATCAAAACAAAAAGCACATAATTGTTATCTCCCTTGAGGGGACCTCACTTTTGTTCATTAGTTGTTTTTTGATGGGGGACTTTAAATAGATCCATCTTTCACCTCCAAAGGAACCAATGAAGGTTCTCACTCAAGAGACTCACTTCCCTCACAAATTTTGTTGAAGTATAATGATTTTCTCTTCCTCTAACTATCTGCTTTCAGAGTATCTAGCAGTTAGCTCAAGGATGAGACAAATAATAGTGTTGGGCACCTGTTGGCACACAAAATTTTGGGTTACATCTCATCTGTGCATAAAAAAGGTTGTTCACACACATTCTAAGTGTTTTCCAAGTTTTGTGTGTGCACATTCCACATTGTTCTAGAACATGCAGGAGTGCACGTCGGACCAAGTTTTGTCAGCTAAGTGCCAATATAAAGTGTATCAAGCACAGACTAGTCATATTTTATCAATAATGTAATAAATCAAGAAGATGTCACCAAAATCAAAAAAGTAATCATCAGTATATCTTCCCAAATGATTACTACCAACAACACCATGAGACTTGGGACAACCAAATAATGATCTATCCAAGAATTTAATATTTCCTTGATATATAAATTCTACATGGAATGATGAAAGGTACATGAAGAATACGAGGTAGTTAATCAACATAGTGAGTGGAGTAGAGCATGAGAGCCAGAGCTCTCAGGAAGAGGAAATTATAAGAGGTAGCAATGGAAACAGAATTAGGGGCTGCTGAAAGGTCGGAGAATTAAAGAGTTAGAGAGTTCACTAGTAAGATTAGGTGTGTCATAGAGAAAAACACCATGCTCACTCTAATCCTTTTTTAATGTTGTGTTGTTGATTAAATATAAACAGAGTATGTTATAAGTCTATAGTATGAAAGAGTTGTACATTGTGCACTAGTTTTTATTACTGATAAGTTATGCGAAGAAGACCCAAAAATCATTTATTTCCACTTATGGATTCCCTAATGTATATTTCATGTTTGATTTAAATGGAATAAAATGAATAATAATGTTACTATTGTTCTCATCTACCTGGGTTCTATTATTCATTATTGAGTTATGTGTGTGTATAGTTTTAATTCCTAGTCCTTATGAGTTATGAGATATGAACTACACATTTATCGATCGAGATGAATCCTTGCATTTTATCCTTCATAACTGTCACAAGACCTTATGGTCTTTATTTTCTCCTCTACAACTTAGGTGATACCTTCCTTGACCCTATTATAGTATTGATATATCGATTCTTTGGGGTTGTTGGTCAACTATGGACAAACCTTGGGTCTAAAACCTCCAGCATGAGGAATGAAGCACGCAAGCATGAAACAAGAAAAAAACAACCACGCAGAAGGTGGAACTTTTTCTCAGTAAATTTCTTGGTGAATATGTCTGCATTCTTTTCAGTGGATAGACCATACTACAAATTAATGATCCTTTCATGTACTATCTCTCTGATGTAATGCATATGGATATTAATGTGTTTGGTTCTCTTTCATTACAATGGGTCTCTACAAAACTTGATATTACTCTAATTTTTACAACAAATGAAAGTTGGATGATGAAACTGGATGCCAAGCTC
>ML808672.1:89616-103028 GCA_009831015.1 Picea engelmannii | reverse complement strand
TCATAGTCTATCCCATGAATATGTTGAAATCCTTTGGCAACCAATATTACCTTATACCTCCTCACCTATTCCTATGATGCCTTCTTGGTCCTATAGACCCATATGTATCTGAAAAGCTTCTTGTATGAAGGAAGTAGAACTATATCTGAAGTCTAGTTGTCAAGGAGATATGTGTACTCCTTCAACATGGTGGATTCCAAAAAGTAATTCCTTACATCCTATACATAGGTCTATGGAAATGAAGCTAGAACCATATAGCAATGCATAGGCATGACTACCTCACTAGCTTTGACTGCAGGAGGAGGATCCTCAAACTGTGACCTCGTCCTCCTCTAATCCATTGGATCCCCCACAAGATCTCCTACTACTTGTAGGGTAGTATCAAAGCCCATATGTTTCTAGGATCAAGGAACATATATATCGTATTTGGAAGTCCATAAGGGAGATACAGTCAGAAAATATGGATTATTCATTGGAAATACTTATCACACCTCATAACTACTTCGCGTGGAAGCTAAAAATTATACATGAAATCAGATGCAAAGGATCGTACAATATTACTATGGCTACAGAGGTTGAGCCAAATTATTCTATTGAGAAGAATAAGCATCTCAACTACAGGGATGAGGCTTACTGCCTCCTCTGTGTGTTTATGTCCCTCAATATTTTGTTTCACATTGAATCTTGGACCACGCCATATGAGTTTTGGACAAAATTGGAGGATCTCTTTGGAAAAAAGGACAAAATGAGAGGCTACATGCTCAAGATTGATCTAAATTCCTCTTGATTGTAGGTGAATCCTCCTGCCGATAAGAAGATTCCCTCTTGGTCTCTAGACTCCTAAGGCCAAGACAAAAAAGTTCTTAACATGGACACTGACATCCTTTTAGATCTAATAAAGATAACATATGAAAGAGAAGAAGAAATATATGTACCTTATTAGTGACATTTTTCCTTGCAAAGTCTAGGCTGAGCTTCGATCCTGAGCTCCCTGATAGGTCTTGTAAAACAAAATTAGGTACAAAAGGCTTCCTACTCTACTGATATTAGCTCAAACATAGATCCATATACTATGGACAAACACATGTGGAACAAGCATAAGTTTGAAAGAAATGGGCCAAGCATTGATGTATTGATAAGAACAAGTAAAAGTACTTACAATACTTTGGATGAAGGTGCAACAACTTCTTCCAGTTCTCCTTGTCCAAACCCTTTACTCAAGTAATCTACATTGATTTCTTTGATGACATATCACTTATGAGATCATAAGTTTCACATCTCCATATATTTTCTGTTCATACCACTTATAGGATCATAAGTTTGTTATCAATCTCTAATCTCTCTTCTTTTCTGTATGTTGCCTATGAGATCATAGGTTTCATACCTCAAATCGTTTTCATGTACCTTTCACCATGAGAAGGCCTCCTTATATAACCTTGGAGAGGTCCAACCACTTGAGAGATATTTGGGATAAGTTGAGGATTTGTCTCCTTCAATTGAGGATCTTCCCTAAGATCATTCCTTGACCCAAGATTCAAACCCAACTACCTTCAGATATTGAGGGGATTGTCCCCTGATTTCCTCCAACAAACCAAACATTCGCTCAGAAAGGGTAGCGCTCCCCCAAAAGGGTGCACAGGGTGCTCAAACACTCCCCCAAAGAGGCCCAGGCAGTGCTAGAACTCCCTGACATTGGGTAGGGGAGTGCTCCTCTACAAAATCCATGTTTGAGTGGTTCTTTCAGTGGAAAAAGGATTTTACTCCTTGTCAACTAATTTCTCTTATTCAAAACTAGTCTTTGAGGTGTCTTAAGTGTCCTTATGATGTCATTAGAGGAATGACATAGGAAAGATAGCAGTATGATGTTTGTGACACTTGAAACACTTGTTCTCAAGATGCGACACATACAACACTTGTAATGACGACACTTACGCCACTATTGAAGTGAGTAATTTTGAGCTGTAACAGATTGCCCCCCAAAGTACGAAGTTAGAATATGATGATGACTAAAGTAATTTTTATACTTTTTCGAGCAAGGGTAAGGATGCAGAGAGACTAGAAAAAGTTTCACACAACCATCAAACAAAAATTATGATATGTTTCAAACCCAAGGCAGGCATACCTATGCTTGAGGGATAAAGACTTTTTAGGTATGGCCGCCATAAAATACACTGCGGATCCATAATTATATTGATAAAATGGTATATCCACTGAAGATACAATGTGGATCTATACTCCTATGACCTGAACTGATCGTCGCCACGAAGACTACATAGTGGATCTACGAGATGAAAAGACATAGCCGCGACCAATACAAAGTGGATATATGTAACATTATATGTGTCATAGTTCAAAAGAACTCCTTCGCAACCTGGGAAAAGTATACATAAGAGTGAAAAATCAACCCAGGGTCTTCTTACCGATCCTGATGTAGTACGAATCTAACCATGTGAATAGATGTCCTAATGTAGAAGATGGTAGAAACCACTTGATTACTGGTCAATGAGGTAAACTGTTAACAAGTACGAGGGAGATCACCATTGATGTCAATGATTGCCAAGGTACTCTAGTACATTCCAACGAATGTGAATGGATGAGCTGAGGTCGAACATCCATGGAATCACCCGATTAGGGGTCAATGTGTAAACTCATTGTCATACACGAGGAGTTCTGCCATTGAGGCATGCAGGTCCCAAGGTACTAACTGGTTTCTAAGCCTAGTTCCTGGATAATCTGTTGAAGTCGACAGGAATAGACTCGTCGAAGGAGGGCCTTGATGTATCCCCCATAAATGACATGAAATAGACACAGAGATGTAATTGATGGAATAAATGAATATGGACTGACACGGCTATTGAAATAGGATATTTGTGATGGTTGACTCTCAAAGCAGATACTTCCCTTGAACATTGAGGCACAATAGCAGAAATTTGACATCTACCAAAACTTGATGATGCAGTGGATGCTATGAATTTCGTCGGGTGACCCAAAGGAGTAAAAGAAACTCAGAGGATTGGCTCAATGTAGAGGTTTAGTGAATTAAAATGCATGCAAAAACAAAGTGTCGTGTTCAAGGGCGACCGTAAGAGCTACTAGTAGTGTTCTCAAAAAACTGCTTAGCTTTCTTCTTTCAATTTTTCCCCCATCCAGATAGACAAGCACCTCTTTTTAATTTAATGCACTCGAGGAGGGTAACACATGCTCGATATAACTCACCTTTGGAAAGTCCCTCTTCCTTTGTTTAGCGAACTAGAAGAAGTAAATGTTCGGTCCCATATGGGCCCTTCAATGTATGATTATTTAATGAGTCCAGAGAAGGTAAACTCAGTGGTTTTTCATATTTAGAGAGTCTAAAAACAACTTAAAGATGAATCCATTGTTGTCATTTTTCATAATGTTAGTCTTGCGAGCCCAAAAAAGAGATAAATTATCACTCGAAATACATCCTTTCAAACCTTTTAACGAGTGGGAAAGGAGGCAATATCACTCGACAATATTTTCATGTTTAGAGAGTTTGAAAAAAGATTAAAGACGAATCCAAGGGGTTCCTTTTTCGAGAACGAGAAAGAACAAAGACTAAGCTCGGTATGCCCCCATCTTGAAAGCTAGTGGATTTAACTCTATAATGATCATCAAAGGCTAGAGACATGCCCTCCAAGCTTCAATTCATTCACTGACTGTGAGGTTGTCACCAATTTCTCTACTAGAAGGAGAAAAAGGATAATAGTGGATGAAAAGAAGGTTCAAGAGAGGTGACTGTTTCATTTTTTAACTTGACACAGGGAAAGAACTATGCTCAGGGCTTCGGGTTCAAGCCCTAGATTGTTGTTTCATTTTTTTAATGAGCTTGCTATAGGGAGAAAAACTATGCTCAAATATTGTGTTTCGTTTTTAACGAGCTTGCAACAGAGAAGAGAAACTATGCTCGTAACCTCTATTTCATTGTTTAACGAGCTTTCCACAGAGAGAAAAAATATGCTCGTGGACTCTTCTTGATCATGACTTCTAAGAGAATAATGCTCTGGAAGGACACCATGTCAAGGGACAAAACTTGGTCATGGATTCCAAGATATCTTTACTAGATGGAAGAAAATCACTCTGGAAGAAACACATGTAGAGGGTCGTGACAGGGGGTAAGGAGATCAGGCTCCAATAGCCCTAACAAAGAGATCACCATGTCAACTACCAGATCCAAATCATCAGAAGTTGAAGGCATGGGAGACGATGGAAACTCAACATCAGGAGGGAAGATAGAGTGTATATATCTTCGAATTTCTTCACAAGGGGGAAGAAAAGAGGATCGATGATGGTTAGCATCCCGAGTTAGCTAGTCAATGCTCAACATTTCCATAATAGATTCATCTAAGGGAAAAAATAGGGAAATGTAGTCGATTGTAGACAACAAGGAACTTAACCATGATGGCATCAAATAATTTTTGGGTGCCAATAGATATTGGTCATCCGAAGAGGGAGAAGTAGATTGGACAACAACGTATGATGTTTCGGCTGGACTAAGTGGTGCGGTGTCACCTAGTACATCGAATTCCAAGGGACTAGGTACAATCCAAGGGTCAGATGATTCCAAAGATTGATAAGTTGTGGTCGAAATCATATCGACGGTGGAAATATGATGTGTAGTCAGTGGAAGTGGTGTAGGGAAGGTACCCATAAGGCTAAAATCTTTCAGCAAGCCAAAACCAATGCTTTCATACGTGATCTTTTGGTCTCCCAATAAAGGAATGTTGTTGGTAGCGGGAGTGTAAGCATCGGTCATGCAGAAATATAACTGATCAACAGTGACAATGTTTCCCTGATGAGGAAGTTGTACACATCGAAACATCGATGAGGCAATGACAGTCATAGCATAAAACCAACTTCTTCCAAGTAACAAGTTGTAATCGAGGAGAACATTGACCACCTCGACATCAACAATGATGGTTTTTCCACCCATTTGGATGGGCAGGGACTGTAAAAGTCCATGGGGATGAAAACCTCGCCCATATAATGTGCATAACATCGTTGGGGATTTGTTAAGTGCAAGTGATTTTAAAATTTTCCAACATGGTAAAGACATGAAACAAGTTGAGGCTCCCTCATCCAGAATAGTTGGGTGGATTTGTTGATTGTAAACAACAACATCAACTTGGAAAGAAAGTTGGTGGGAGAGTCGAGACATATAATTGTCCAGGTTAAACATGATATGGTTGGATGACTTAGGATCAACAGTGCCAATAGCAGCCAATAGTGGTCTACGTTGACTGGGGCAGTGCTGTAGAAATTCTAACGCAGACATAGCACATGGTTCTTGAGGAAAATCTTCAACAATGTTGTAGTTCTGGGAGGCACGTGAACTAGGATTAAAGGTAGATTTACGTATAGTTCTCTTAGGAGGGTGTAAGATAGAGTAGAATGTAGGTTTCCCAATCTGAAGTGGTCTAGACAAAGGATTAACTGATGGAGGACTAATAGAGGATGGTGATGGATCCGATAAAGTATCGATACCGTTAGTGATTTTTCCTTTGTCAGGGTTACTTGGTGTGTCATATGTCTTAGAAAGAGTGTTCAAATTAATCCCATTAAACATATAAATATGTGCACTTGTCGAGGCCTCATCATGAGGATGGCTAGAACTACCCCCAGGAGAGGGGGTTTGAGAAACCATGGATTGTTGTTGTGGAAAAGGCTGAGTAAGCACAACAGGTTGTGAATTTTCGTGGAAAATTTTGGCCACTTCATCACGATGTGGACTGTCTCGAGTGTAGTGATCATCACCATAAATGATACATGAGAATTTCAGTTTCTGTTGTGGTTTCTTTTCGGTAGCAGGTGATTGAGATTGATTTTTTGGTTGTTCATTGTTATTAGTATTTTTTTGATTTATTTTTTGCCTTCTTTTTACCTTCAGATTGTTGTGAAGGGGAAAATTGAACTACATTCACCTTAGAAATATAAGTTTGAGGGGAGGTAGAGGAGAGTGTGGTCGACTGGGAAGTAGATTGAGTTTTGATGGAACCAATAACATTGTCCGCATGAGATGAGGAGGAAGGCTTGGATGGATCGGCATTAGCTCGAGAAACATTCGGAAGAAAATCATACAAAGTACCAGATTGCGAATAAACCAAATCTAATTATTGAGCCCGAGAAATGGTTTCTTCCTCAGTAACTCTTCCACCCATAGTGACATCATGAGCAATCCGGGGTAAAAGTGATTTAGTAAACCACTTTGCCAATAATATGTCAGGAATGATTACTTTGATCATCCTTCATTGTCATCTCCACTCATGAATATGGTCAGAGATATGCATGGAGTTAGTTTGACGAAGGGATTTCAAGAGTTCAGTACCCATCTCGTAGCGAATAGGTAGTTTAAAGTGCGTGAGGAAATACATGGCAAGGGAGTTGAAATCATGAAAAGAAGCATGTGGTAGTTCAATATACCATTTTTCTGCAGAGCCCGTAAGTGTTCGTTGGAAAAGACACAAACATATAGAATCATCCATGAGGGAGTTTGATGAACACCACAAATGGAAAGTGATCACATGGTTATTTGGATCTTCTCTAGATTTTTCGTAAAAAATTGGAATATCAGAAGGAAGTTTAGCTGGAATAACTGGCCAAATCAATGAATGAAAAATAGGATCATTGGTTAACCGAGACAAGTCTGGGAGATCCAGAGTCACAAGTAAAGGTAATTGTAGGTTAATTTGCAGATGATACTGGTGTGGCATAGGAACACCAGTAGGACCATAAAATGGGTTAGGTGGATAATTGTAACCAGTAGGTGCTCCTACATATGGTTGTTGACAGCTAGGATAAGTAGGATTCAATGATGGATGAGAAACATTTTCATAACCCAGTGGGTTTTGAGCATTATAAGCCTGGTGATTTTCTTTCCCATAAGGAGGATAAACATGTTTCCCTTGAGGAGGGTAAGAAGTAGATCCCGGAGGTGGATACACATTAGGGGGAGGATAAACATTAGACCCTTGGGGAGGATAAGGTTGTTGTCCTTGAGGACTCCAGGTGGTGTTTGGGACGCCTGGATAAGGTTGTCCATAAGATGGTCTGAAAGGAACGGGATTTAATACTCCTCCTTGTGGGTTATGATATGAGTGCCCCCCAATGTGGGGTTGGGTAAATGTGCCTCCCAAAGATACTCCCTAGGATTGTGAAGGGTTTCCAGCAAATGAAGGTTGCCCCCCCACCAGCGGTGGATTAACGACCGGGGTATGATTGGCAAAGGGAGGTTTCCCTCCAGGAGGAACATGAAAAGGAGGTTGTCCCCTATGAGGGGTAGGCCCTCTAGGAGGGATAGGTCTGCTAGATGGTGGTTTCCCTCTAGTCTATTTTATTTGGCTGGCAAGGGTATGCATTCTCTGGTGAAAATATGTCCCAGGAAGATCGTGCGGAATATGTGGAGTTGTAGAGTGAAAGTTTGTAAAAGTGGGGGTAGGGATCGAAGTGCCTTGGGAATGAGTAGAGGTGATGAGTCTAGCATTATGATGGATTTGTTTTGAAGTAATAGTAGGGTGAATGACCTGAGCGATGGGGTGATTCATAGTTTGACTGGATGGTCCCGTTTCACTAGGAGGGTCATGAGGATGAAAGGGTTCTCGAATAGATTCAAAATGATCATAAAGATCACGTCATGATGAAGTCCTTCATACAGAATGAGAAAGTGTGGGATTTTTATCTATTGCAGTGGTAGGATGAGAAAGAGTCCTATACTCATCACCAAAGGTTGGTTCTATGGATCCCATATATGTTTCGGTAAAATCTCTCTCCGGTAACTGTGGGACCTCTTCGTCTATGACGTTCCCAATGGAGTCTAAATGAAGAAAAAGTGGTTCGAGAGGGGTTACCGACATAGATGTAGTGTGAGGAGTGGGATTTTCATCCGTAACCAAAGAGCCTGCTTGATTTTCTAATAGAGGAGTAACAACACTCCCAACGTCAGATTGATTTTTTGCCTCTCCCTAGTAGTTGTCTTCTGGAGGGTTAGGAGGTAAGGGTTGGTAGCCTTCCAGAGGAATCCCTTGCATCCTACATGATCGGTGAACACCTTCATCATCTACAGGCTCAATTTTGGAGAATAACAGTACACGCTGAAAATCTAGGGCCAACTAACGAAAAGAAACAACATACGCTAATAAAATATAGGAATCAAAACCAAGCAAAGAAAACTTCTCTCGATGATTGTACTAGTTGGTGATGAAAACCAACGTCACGTGATCAAGTCAAGAAGGGGCTAGGATATGGTGGAACAGTTACAATGGCGACCTTCTTAATGGACTTTCACCTTGGTGCAATCTTCCACGCAGTAATTGTGGATTTACCCTCCAAGGAGCTCGAGTGAGTTTGACCAATGTCTATTCCAGGTACAGTGAGACTTCCCTTCACCGTCACCTTGTGTAAGTACCTAAATATTATGGCAACTAAGGACAACAACTCCCAGTCAAACCCTGGGTGGGTAGAGTCGATAGTCCAATCCGAACGTATGGGTAGGATAACAAGTCTGAAATCAACTCGAGAGGCTCCCACACATAATCATGGGTATACCCTCAAGTGACCCCCAATATACGATCTGACCACTACAAATAGTTGAACTATGGAGGGATAATCCATGTAATTCTCCCAAATGCGACCTCGTGCATAACCCCTGTGTGACAGGGGGATCCCAGAAAGCCTATACAACAATTGGATTTGACTCTCCATATCTCAGGATGTTAATGTTTATTTTGGAAAAGTTTGGAGAGTTATACTCATAGCCTAATCCAAAGTGCTAATCCTAGTCAAATGTTGGTGGAATATCCTAAAAAAAAAATTGTTCTAGATAATTTTTAATTAGCATTCATTTTGCAACTGTTATTTATTCAAAGGGTGTATGACAATGAAACTGATGGTATTATGACTCAATTCCCAAAGAAAATGCACAAGAAAATGATAAGAAGTCATTTATTTTGATGAATTCCTATTTAAGGGAAGGAGAAAAGTTGTTTTCACTATCAAACACTAATATGCAATGTCCTCAATCAATTTGTTTCTCACTCAAATCCAATGGAATGCTAAAAATTTCAGAAATACCTTCTAATATCCAAACCAATCACTAAAATATGTCCTTTTTCTTATATGTGAATGATAATTAGATGTAAAATTTCTAATGTCAATCAGACTTAAGGATTAAACAATCAGAAGCAACCTCACAAAAACAAAACATACACTCTTGTTGTGAACAAACAAGAAGGACAAAGATAACCAATTTTGCAAACAAGAACCAAAAAACCTCAAACAAAAGAGAAATGATGAAAAACTGACCTCAAAGATCAAATGAAAATGTTCACAGACCTTTGGATTTCCTCACAAAAGCTTCCGCTCAGTCAGAAAAAGGAGAAGAAAACAACAAGTTAACTCTAGGTCAGCAAAGACAAAGAGTGACTTCAAGGCAAGGAAAGAAAATGTCAAATTCCCAAACAAGAAGAGATCAATCCTTATAAAATAGAGTGTTTAAGGCCAATACCAAGATGGACTGAGAGTATGAGACCCTGAGAAAATGCAAAAGGCAAAAACTAAACTCAGAAACTGAAAACCTAGAGGAAGTTTTCACAAAAAACGGGGTAATGCTATAGTGTAAGGGGAACCAGAGCATTCCTACACTCTGTGTAAGACCACTAGGGAGTGTTAACGCTATGATATTAAGGGAAGGGGAGCGATCTGCTTCAAAAACTCAGAAAAATGCCCAGAAACTCAAAAAATCAAGCAAATTCAGTCAATCAAGGTGATCATGATGAAATAAAGAGGCAATCAAACAAATCTAAGAATAAAAAATACAATATGGATAAGGTCAAGTGAGTGGGAAAAGGGCCAAAACAAGATCTGGGAATGGAAACAAAAATTAGAGCTCCTCCCCAGTGGAGTCGCCAATTTCTGTTGTACGTGAATCCTCCTGCGGACAAGCAGATTCCCTCTTGGTCTCTAGACTCCTAAGGCCAAGACAAAAAAGTTCTTAAAATGGAAACTGGAATCCTTTTATATCTAATCAAGCTAACATATGAAAGAGAAGAAGAAATATATGTACCTTATTAGCGACGTTTGTCCTTGCAAAGTCCAAGATGAGCTTCGATCCTGAGCTCCCTGATAGGTCCTGTAAAACAAACAAAGGTACAAAAGACTTCCTACTCTACTGAGATTAGCTCAAATATAGATCCATCTAATGCAGAAAAACTCATGTGGAACAAGCATAAGTTCGAAAGAAATAGGCCAAGCATTGATGTATTGATAAGAACAAGTAAAAGTACTCACAATCCTTTGGATGAAGGTGCACCAGCTTCTTCCAGTTCTCCTTGTCCAACCCCTTTTCTCAATTAATATACATTGATTTCTTTGATGAAACCTCACTTATGAGATCATAAGTTTCACATATCCATATATTTTCTATTCATACCACTTATAGGATCATAAGTTTGGTATGAATCTTTAATCTCTCCTCTTTTCTGTATGTTGCCTATGAGATCATAGGTTTCATACCTCAAATCGTTTTCATGTAACTTTCACCATGAGAAGGCATCCGTATATAACCTTGGAGAGGTCCAACCACTTAATAGATCTTTGGGATAAGTTGAGGAATCTTCTCCTTCAATTGAGGATCTTCCCTAAGATCATGCCTTGACCCAAGATTCGAACCCAACTACCTTTAGATATTGAGGGGATTGTCCACTGATTTCCTCCAACAAACCAAAAATTCGCTCAGAAAGGGTAGCGCTCCCCCAAAAGGGTGCACAAGGTGCTCAAACACTCCCCCAAAGAGGCCCATGGAGTGCTAGCACTCCCTGATAGTGGGTAGGGGAGCGCTCCTCTGTAAAATCCATGTTTGAGTGGTTCTTTCAGTGGAAAAAGGAGGTGTAACAATCTCAGACCACGCCATATGAGTTTTGGACAAAATTGGAGGATCTCTTTCGAAAAAAGGACGAAATGAGAGGCTACATGCTTGAGATTGATCTAAATTCCTTAGATCTAAGGAATTTTGATGAAATCTAGGAATTATTTATGAATTTGAAGTCCCTCCTCCTTCATATAAATGGATATGGAATAGACAAATCAACTCAACATATTCTATTAATCCTTTCTATTATGGAAAAACTTTGTCCATATTATGTTGTTTTCGTCTCATATTTTCATCTATTCCAACATTCATTTTTCCTAGTCGAACTGATACTTCAAAGTTGAACTCTTGGAACAATTGTATCCGTCAACATATTTTCCCAAAATTGATTGGTTTATTTACTACGTACTTAAGCCCTTGATGTTCCATGAATAAGATAAATTGGTTTTCCAATAAATAATGTCAAAATTTTTGTAGGGAAAAGAACATGGCTAAATCCTCCTGCTATGTCATCAAATAGTTTATTTTGGCCTTATTCATATTTCAATTGGCATCTACATTGGGGTTATCAACCATGTCATCATATGGTCGGGCTAAGAATGACCTGACAACAATGTTAGATGCATCAACATGGACATGGAAATTTCGTGACCATTCTGGAAATCTTGATATGGGTGCTTCTACTGGCTTTTTCTTTAATAGATCAAAATATTTATTGCATTATTGGTTCCATTGGAGATCAATGTTTTTCTTCAACATATCGTCAATTAGAAATGTTATATTAGAGTAATGTCGAGTAAATTTTCTATAGTATCCAGTATGTCCAAGGAAGAGTTTTATTTTCTTTTGATTGATTAGTGGCTTCAGGTCGAGGATAACTTTAATTTTTTCCATATCGGCCTTGATTCCATCTTTACGTACAATGTGACCCAACAATATGCCTATGGGTGTGGAAAATATGCATTTATTGATATTTAGAGAGACCTGAATTTTTCTACATATTTCCAGCATCATTAAGAGCCATTGGGTGTGATATTTCAGCAAGTTGTAAATGTTCTAGTCATCAAAGTACAAAACCATTGTTTTCTAAATGTATTCCTAAAATGGTTTGACCACTATTCGAGAGAATATTATTGGAGCATTCTTGAGCCCAAATGGAATTAATATATATGAAAATGACTTGAACTTGGAAACAAATGTTGTTTTTCCCTAATCTTCTTTTTCAATAGGTTCTTGGTTGTATCCTCAGAAGCCATCTATGAAAGAGTAGAATGTGTGTCCCATGAATTCATTAATTATTTAATCGATTAACGATGTTGGAAATGGACCGGTTACTATAATATTGTTCAACCCTCATAAGTCGACACATATTATGAGTTGTTTTGGGTCATGCTTTTGAGGCTGCATGACGATCACACTCTCCCATTATGATTTGTTGATAGTGTATATAATGTTGGAAACTAACAATGCCTTTGTATCTTTTTGAAATATGGGATTATACTTGTGTTCCAATTTGTATGGATTCTTTTTGATAGGCTTGGCCCTGTGGATGAGGTCGATTTTCATATCCCTCATCTCTTGCACCAATCCTCTCATGTTTTTATAATCGCATGCAAAACATCTTGATATTACCACAATAGGTCAACTCTCTCTATATGTTGTTTTCACTACCAATAGTCTCTTATTATCACCATTTTTCGTCAACCATCTAATGAGATGTTGAATTCCTTAGTTTTTATTTCTACACCCATCCACTCGAGTGATTTAGATTCATCTAGTTGGTGTTCTCCTTCTACAAATTCATTATAACTCAGGGGGAAGTTAGGTTATTATGTGTCTTCCTTGTCTTCCCTGGACACTGACTAAACTATATTTACATAATTATGTACTCCCGGATGACTTATTTCCCATTGAAAACTTTGACTTGGAAAACTTATGTTTTACATGTCTATTCGATGAGTTGTTATACTATCTTGATTTTGAACCGACAAAAAATTACAAGTCTATTTCAACCAAATGTTGATCCTGGCTTTTCCTCTATTTTACATTTTATCAGGATTTGTTTTTTTGAGAATTTTTTTTATTTCTTTTGCGGCCTCTCACAAATGTGCATCCTCGAGGATGAATTCAAAGTCTCTGATAAAATTTTCCTTAATTTCACTTGAGTTGAACGTGTGTCCACATCCTTATTCAATTATATGCCACTTATGTGGTATATCATCCAGTGTATTTGGGAACATGTGTGGCCATACCCTTTCAACTCGGTAGCCTAATATTATCCACTCCTTGTCACATTGGTGTATGTGAGTGAATGGGTCAAACCCGGGTTTGAAATTCGATATGTCAACTTGTGCTGACAAATTATTTTCATCAAATTATTCTATGAAGTATAGGGTATTGGTGCATTGGTTTCCCACCATCGAGATACCTGGTTGGTGAAGGATTCTACTAACCTTTGTGTTTGCACCCTCTTCGTCACCTTGGTGAGAAAATAAGAGGTGCTTACATGCCCAGTTGGGTCTTGATGAGCATG
>ML808672.1:24828-78717 GCA_009831015.1 Picea engelmannii | reverse complement strand
AATTTGGATACTTCATCGACATGATCTATCAGGTAATTTCATTCACTAAACCATAGGGGAGAACTCATTTATGTGTTTTTTGGAATGAGTATTGGTGTTTGGTTTATCTTTTTCTCTATCACAATAGGGACTTATTGTACTGAAAATCATGTCCTTGATCACTTTATTGGGATTGCCTCTATCGAACAACACTCCTTAGCTTGAGATTCATTGTTATCCATTTTCCAATTATAAAGTTCTATATCTGAGTTCTTCCCTATTGACAATGGTGATCTGACTAAAATTTATTCTTAATTGTTTGGCTCAACATTGTATTTTTGTTCATTAATTACTTGTATAAGCATCGAGCCTCCTGGGATTCATACCATGTTTCAACCCAAGGTTTTCCTTATTTTGTGTCTAATGGTATTATTATCTTCCTATTTCTACCTTTTATTTTAATCTTGTCCCTTTCAAGTGATATTGTCGCCTTCATATTTCAACCCCATGCTCTTTTAACTAATGCAGGGTAAGAGGGGATTCCTTCCACCATATTAATCACTTCGAAGTCAACTCTTTATGGAATCCCCATTATGGTTGTTATGACTCTTTTAAGTTTTCCAATTAGTTCAATGAACGTTTAATTTCTAACTTTAAGAAATTCATTTTTGGATGTAGCGGGGGTTTTCCAAATTGAACCCATGCTTATCTAGGGAGGATATTTACTTGCAAATAGAAGTTGATTACAACTTCTTTGATCATATAGACATGAATTTCCAGGTCAACTTACGGGTCGAAATCACTTGTATTCCTTTCCTGAGACAATTGTGGAATATTTTTAACTGTTATCTAGTCCTCTTTGTATTCTCTTAGGATTCTCAACAAGTTGATGAGGAAACCGACCAACTGCTTTTCTTTTAGTAATTGGAGAAATTCTTCCATAGTAATGTTTGGAATGCTTGATTGTCCTCCTTTGTTTCTATTTTATTTTTCTTGGTTGATATTCTTGAAGAAATCCATTACTTCCTCCATTAGTTTTTCCTCATGTTCAGGGTTGAGATATCTATTTTGGTATCCCAATTTTTAGGATGGAGGATCTAAGTAGATGTCTTCACAAACTCTTGATCATGTTACTACGTGGAGATTTTTGAAATTTATAATGTCTTTCTTGGAAACTGTATGCAAGAGGTTTACATTCATGGTATTCATCACTTTCTCTAATACAAGCAGACAATCTTCTTATGATTGGCATTAGGTACCATATCTATTATAATAAGAAGAAAACATAAATACTTCATAAAATACCAGTGGAGAAACAAAATGTAGAGAACCACAATACCAAAAATGATACCTTTATTGATAGATAACAATGCTCACTTTCCTCTTCGAAGGGGAAACCTCCATCAGAGCAGAGATCTATTACAATAATTCTCAATACAAAGATTTATCATACCTCCTACTCTTATTTATACTAATTCTATCTTCTAAAGAACATTCTAGAGGAAGATCTTTCTAGAAGAGGAAGCTTATATTAGCTATTCTTACATTGACTTGTTCATATTTATTAAATATACCTTATTAACTAATTTAATACTTTATTACATGGAAAATATATAATTCTACCTATGTTAGGGGTTAGGAAGGTTAGGTACCTAACGTGCCCTCCTCCTTGAAGAATAATTGTTTCCTCAATGCTTGAGATGAGAAAATTGTTGCAGAATGGTGGTTGAATCCCAGGTGGCATATTTTGTAGTTGTATATTTCCATTGAACTAACACTTCCTTGATGGTGCATTGATGGAGACGACACTCTCACTAGTCCAAGACTGCTCATGGTTGCAACCAAATGGAACCTTCTTCATCCAACTCAGGGAGATTGGTTTGAGTTTGGCACTTAGTTCCAATAACTTTCTTTAATCATGAGACATGAAAAATAAGATGGATCTTAAAATGATTGTGTAGAGCTAACAGGTAGGCCARAGGCCCCACTCAATCGAGAATTGTATAAGGACCATAAAATTTGGGAGAATTTTTTTTACTGTATTCAAATTTTAGTGAAGTATTCTTATAAGGTTGCATATGAATMAACACTTGGTCCCCTTTAGAAAATTGATATTTAGAATTACCTTGATCCACTTGTTGCTTCATGTGATTCTGATCCATGACCAAATTTTATTTAATGGTACAAAGAATGGCCTCTCGAACTATAAKATGTTCTTTTACTTCTTGAACCTTTTATACACTTGGCATATATGAGAGAAACAACAATGGATTTTTTCAATAGACTACCTCAAAAGGATTCATGTGAGTAGTTGTATGGTAAGATGTTTTGTACCACCATTCATCTAGGAGTAATTGTTGAACATATTGTCATTGATGTCAATAGATGATGTCATTCTCATGTGATGATAAGTTGTTATGACTAACATGCAAATGAATCTACCAAAAATATTAGAAGGGAAAGTTCATTGTAGAAATGCGATCAGGATTGAAATCCCCAAAGTAAAACTACAAAAGAATCGAGGAAGAATCCTATCCACTGATGTAGATTTTAGGAAAAACCAGGACCGTTAGATCTAGGAGTTACAGAGGAGGATCATCAGATCAACATTCGATTAAGTCCTAACCGTCGGATCTTAGTAAGGGAAGATCAATGGCGAGGAACCATTGTGGGATGCAAGGGTTGAGTTAATGATCATACAAGTTTTCTTTCGGCAATCCACATTGACCATCGTTCGTCACCTACCAATAGATATACGGTTGGAATTAGTTCCACTACCAACAAATAGTTTCCATTGCAGAAATCGACGACGATTTTAAACTTCGTTCTAGTCGAGACTTTGCAGTCATCCATGATCATTGATATACTATGGGAGCATTCTCGACCATTATATCAAGCGCAATGGAAGGAGAGTGTAAGGTTTAATAAACAACTGATAGCAAGCGATCACCAAAACCTTATGACTTATTTGGTAGGTAAACACTCTGGAGGGATTGAACTTATCAGATTTCGAGTATCCTGGAGCCCCAGAGTCACAAATAGCCGAATAACCTAAGAGTGGATCTTATTTGTGTCTAAGCCCATGGTCCTAGCTCCTAGTCTTATGAAAATCTATCAAGTAAAAAGTGTTAATATGCACTCCAGCAGAATTTTCTCCAGGAGAGTTGGAAGACTTCAAAGGATGGAGTCTTGAAGCTCCAAATTTCAAAAGTAAATGAGAACTATCTACTCAACTACAGATCAAGTCATGGACATAGATTTCTTTGAAACCTATGGACAAGCTAGGATCATTCATCTATGGAATAATGAATATCGACCATCTGATCTACTTCGACGAAATGCACTCTTTAAGGTTGAATGATTGCAAAGGCCCGAAATCCCAAAAGGCCAAAATAAATATGGACCATTGATCTAAGAGTTGATCATAGTTGTTGGATAAAGGATTCATATGAACCTATGACTAGGAGGAGGACATGTGCCGCATCAGGAGATCCATGTCAGCAAGAACACATGGTGCAATCTGATGTTGACAAGTGTCTAGGTATAGTCAGCACTTTAGGTTATGTAAGTCATGAATCTACGTAACACATGATAGCCACTCGACCAATGCCAAGTCAATAGTGACATCAAAAATTTATGTCACTCTGGGAGTTTTTCCTTTGAGGGAAACCAACATCTACCACCAAAAACTACTTGAAGCACCGAAGGTATAATTCAATGCTAATCGTTGATCTAATATCCTCCAGATTATCACATGACTGTTAGATAAAGATGTAGTGGAAATATTACGTAATAACTCCCATGTTGACCACTTTGGTGCCAACCAACTCTGGTGGAAAATGGAACAACAATTACCTGGACCTTAGAAGCCCCAAAGTCCCGAAATAAATAATGGTTGTCCATCTCAACCTTTGATTAAGTCATAGTCATTGGATTAAGAGGTGGAAGGATAAGTAAGGATTGAATCTAGACCTTTGATTTGGTTATGGGATTCATTCTAACTGTCGAATCAACCCTTTTGAGAGGTAACCACTTCGGGAAGTTGAAACTCCAGAAGATTGGATGAGAGATAAATCACATGAAAGTCGAAGTACCGGATGACTAGGTTCCAGCCCTCGTTCATGGGTTACGAACACATAAGCCATGAGGCACTGGGATCATTGATTAAATTAATAATCCTATGGTTTTGCGAAGATGGTCACATGTAAATAGTTTTAAGGAAGTGCCTCTACAGAATTTGATTTCTGCAACATCACAGAGACAAAAGAAATCAATCCATACCTATGATCGATTTATGAAAAATATGTCAGATGTTTGTTGAAAGCATTTTAAGGTTATAACTCATCGTTCCCTTTCCATTGATAGGTGGTATACCTGGTTTAATGTTGAATACCTGGAATGATGGTCAATGGTGATTATGCATTGGTCCCAAATTCATTGTAAGTGGGCAAGTTAGTTATAACTTGTGGCACAAGTCCGCCCTAAAACTAAACTAGAGTTGAGCATGAAAGAGTATAAACACAACTATGTTTGGTTCATTTGAGAAGGGGTGCGAGTGGGTAAATAAGTGGATTTTCACTTGAGGTCAGTGATTTTTGGTATGATGTGAATCTCAGAGAGAAGATGAAGTGAATAAGGTGTGAATTTTAGAGAGAGAATATTAAGTGAAGAAGGGTGAAATTCAAAGGAATATGAAGTCTGGTGATGAGAATTTGTTGCAGACCTCTGATCATGAGTTTGAGAATATACAATAACAGGATGACTTGTATTTTGGTTGGTTGTACTATTAGAACAATTCTAGTTGGATAGATTGCATTGTATAGGAAAGTTGAGTCTTGCAACAAGTTAAGTCTTTCTTGAGAGTTTGTGCTCTCCTTGGAGTTGGTTTTCTTTACTTTAGTTGGTGTGTATAAAAAACCCATGATTGTAGTCACATATATAAATAATAAAAAACACTTATATAGACATATGGTGTCTCTTATGTTCATTGTGCTTATGAATTGATTTCTCTTAATTATTGATGTATGCCATTGGTGAATGGCTACATACAATATTACAATGATGATGTGTAAAATTATGTTTTGAAATAATTGCGAACTTGAAGTAAGAAAAGTTGTAAAAGTCCACACACTAATTAACCCCCACCCCTCTCTTAATGTGGCTGGTGTGTCCAAAAATTGGTATCAGAGAGGGCCTTCACTATAATCCTAAAAAACTTGAAGGAGATCCATGGAAACACATATGGATGTTCAAGCAATAACCCCGACAGATGAGGTTCCATTATTTGATGAGATAGATTATTTAGGATGGAGAGTAAAAATGAAAGAGGATTTGAAATCAAAAGGAGAAAGTATTTTTGGACCCATTGCCTCAAATAATCTATCCAAGTTTGCAGCCCAAAGAAGAGTAAGGAAGACAAATGAAGAGACATTGAAGATTCTTCTCAATGGAATATTAGATACTGTCAAAGAAAGCATGGGAATATGCACATCCTCCAAGAATTCTGGCTGAAGTTAGAAAAGGTGTATCAAATCAAAATAGAAGACACAAAAGACATTCTGATCAAGGATGAGAAGGAAGACTCAGCCATCAATAAAGGTAAATACTCTCCACAATAAACTGACTACAATAATGTTGATATTGAATTTTCCCCTGCAAGTAAAGAAGAATATTCATATACAATAGAAGAAAGTTATGTTATCATTTATCCCATGGAAGAAGTAGAAGAAGAACTATCAAAGATTAAACAAAAGTTGATTGGGATTTTTTTTAATACAACTGTGACCATATTGACTCAAACTATATCTATCTTCACGAGTGCACCAAAGAATTTTTTGAAAATAATCAAAATCATATCTTAGAAATAAAGGAAATGCTCAAATACAATGAAAAGTTCATACCTAAGAAATATATTCAGTTAGAAGAAAAAGAAGAGGAGATCAAGAGATTGAAGAATGAAATCAGTCAAGCAAAAGAAAAGAAGAAGGAAGATGATGAGCTTAGAATAAACATTGCATATCTAAAAAAACTAAGAGAAATCAATGTCAATCTGAAGACCCAACTTGAAGAAGCCAAAATAAAAGAGGAGGTAGTGAGGAACCAGTTGAACGAAAGGGAAGAGTCATGTCATAATATGGAAGCATAAGTTGTGAATCTTAGAAAGAAAGTTGAGAAGTCAAACACCCATTTCAAGTTCTTTAAAATCTCTAGGATCTTGGATGAGATCTTTCATAGTCAAAGATCACCAAATGATAAATCTGGTCTTGGTTACAACAAGGAATAAATTGGTACTCCTATGAAGCTTGATGCAGGTCCTTCATTTGTAAAGGGTGAAAAAAGGTCTGATATAGGTCCTTCATTTTTAAAGGGTGAAAAAAGGTCTGATGTAGGTCCTTCATTTGTAAAGAGTGAAAGTAACACTACAATCTTCATAATATCAGATCAAGGAAGAAATCAAGAAGCTACTAATACACCTCAAAGAAAGTTTATAAGAGAGACACATTCAAGGATGAGTCAAAGGGGCAGGTATGAAAGTGTTTTTAATGGTCATTTCTTTTCTTGTAATGAATATGGTCATAAACCCTTGGATTGTAGGAATCATGGAAGAAAACAAGTTGGTAGGTTCAACAACATTGTAAGATGTTGGAAATGAAATCTTGTTGGACATATTGTTGCACATTTTCACACTATGAAATGATACAGTTGTGGTGGATTTGGCCACAAAGCCCAAAACTGTTGGAACTCAAGTAGAGTGTCATTGAGAAATTCTTCATACAATACGATAAGAAGAGTAAACGAAACATGGAAGAAAAATGAAGTTGCAATAATATAAGATCAGAGAACAAAGGCCAAGAAACCAGGATACTCATAGATGTGGATAGAAAAAAGAAGTGAACATGAGTGGAGTTAATTGTTGAAAAAATAATTGTCTTCATGCGGAAAGGAGAGTATAAAAGTATCTTAGATGAATTTAGAGCATTGTATAGTAGAGAAGCATCATGGATATATATGGGTGCATCTGGTTAAAGATCGATGAGAAGCAATGGATAGGTCCAAGGAGCATTTGTCCAGTGTCCTAGTAGAGCAAGATTATCTACAACGATGACAGTATATTGTATATAGTGGTGTACATGGAATCTTGTAGAGATGACAAGCTGAGAGACCTTGTCAGGAAGAGATACCCTTTTAGAAACAAAGGGGGGGAGTAGTCAGAGGTAGAGAGAGAATTATTTTAGGAGGAGTTACTCGAGTTTAGATTTTTGTCAACAACATACAGACAGACAAAAAATAATCATAGGGGGAGCAACCCTTTTCCATTGATGTCAAAGGGGAAGAGTAACTTCATAGGAGAGAAGCATCATCACAGGGGGAGTTTTTGTATGAAGTTGGCATGTTTCCATCAATGACAAAGGGGAATATTGTTGAACATATTATCATTGATGTCAATAGTCTGTTAAATTTGGCATCATCGACAGTCATTCTCCAATGAGAGGCCATATGGTCTAGCCTGAGGCTAGCCAGGGAGATTTGGAGAATCAGCTAGTATTGTGAGGTATTGATAAAAGCTAGGGGAAACGTACAACCTTTGTAAGTCAAACCAAAAGTCAGGAGGAATGAGATGCTATGTGAGTCTAATGAAAAAGTCAGGGGGAATGTACAACATCAGTGAGCATAGACAGTCTAGTGCAAAAGTCAGGGGGAACATACAACCTCTGTGAGCATAGACAGACTAGTGAAAAATTTAGGGGGCACATACAACCTCTGTGAGCCTAGTCAAACCTTGTGAGCCATGAGAAAAATTCAAGGCATCTAGCAAAAGTTAGGTTGAATATAAAATTCCTATGAGCTAGAAACAAATGATATTCCTAATATTGCAAATGATGTAATTGTATTGATCTAGTGCATTAGCACGTGTAAACATTATCCACCATGAAGAGAATTTTGAATTGCCTTGTCAAGAGTTGTAACTAAAGTCTTGAGTCTAGTTCTATGTTAGAACTATAGTGTAATGTTGAGTTTCAACTAAAGTCTTTAGTCTAGTTCTATGTTAGAACTAAAGTGTAATGTTGAGTTGCAACTAAAATCTTGAGTCTAGTTCTATTTTAGTAATGTTGAATTGCAACTAAATTCTTGAGTCTAGTTCTATTTTATAACAAAAGTGTAATATTGAGTTGCAACTAAAGTCTTGAGTCTAGTTCTATTTTAGAACTAAAGTGTAATGTTGAGTTGCAACTAAAGTCTTAAGTCTATTTCTAAGTTCAAACTAAAGCATGTCAGTCTCAAGTCTAGTTCTAAGTTCGAACTAAAGTATAATGTTGAGTTGTAACAAATCTCAAGTCTAGTTCTAAGTTCGAACTAAAGTGTAAATATGAGTTGTAACCAATCTCAAGTCTAGTTCTAATTTTTAACTAAAGCATGAAGCTGAGTTATGTTTAATGCATGCAATCAGGTTATTATTTCAAGATTCCACTCTTCCCCTCTTGAGCCTATAAAAGAAGAGGTCAAACCCTCTCTTCAACACAGTTCCGCAACACAGTTTTGAAACACAGTTTTCATATGTAGGTTGAGAGTGAAGAAATAGAGGAGCACATCAGTGATAAGAGGCAGCATATCCAAGGTGTATTTCAGAAAGGTATTGTAATTATTTGTCAGGTCAGAGTCATCTTGGCAACATTTTTTAGAGTAGAATATTCATGGTGGATATTTGTAAGAGATCTTACATTATTAATGCAATAAAGGAATATTGTTTGATGGGGTTTTTCTCCCTATACAGGGTTTTCCCAGGGTATATGTGTTGTTGATATGCATGTTTACTTATCTACATAATTATTTCTATTCGATTATGATTTGGAATTGTTGAGTTGTATTAAGATGGAATCAAAGTATTGAAGAAAACAAAAGAATTAATCTGCATAAGAAATCAAGCTCATAATTTAACATGGTATCAGAGCTTAGGGTGTGTTAAACATGTTGAAGTGTAGTAGAATGTACACACAGATCCAAGCAAGATTGATTAATATTTTAGTGTGAGGACCATGGAATCCTCCATTTCAGTCATGGTCGAAGATAGGCTCGAAGGAGATACAAACTTTAATGTGTGGAAGATCCGTTTAACAAATATCTTGCAAGAGCATGATCTTGAGAACTATGTGACCATAGTGGTGGAGGAACCAATGGATAATGAAGGAAGAACAACTTTCAGGAAGAGTCAAGCAAAGGCCAAGTGAATCATCTTTGACTCAGTCAAAGAAAGTATAATTCCTGCAATGACTTCATTGATGACTGCCAAGGACTGTATGGATACCTTGGTGAATCTGTATGAGAAACAAGCTCCAAGTCAAAAGAGAACACTTAAGAACAATCTTAAGTATTTGAATATGGAGAAAGGTGAATCAATGGAATATTTTTGTTCCAGGATAACTCAGATCAAAGATCATCTTTTGGTCACAGGGGTGACAATGGACGATGATGATTTAGTGCAGGCCATTTTTTACGGTATTCCTTCTTCACGGGAGAGCTTCTTATCCAGTGTAAGTGGGAGAGAGATTCAACCCACGTTTTAGAGGTTATGGCATGATTTCCTCTAGGAGGAGAGTCACACAGCTACCAGGAGTGAGCCAACGAAAGAAGAGCACTCAACTTTAGCACCAAGATTCAAGGGAAAGAAGAAAGGCACTTTCCAGAAAGGATCTCAGTGGAAGTCAAACACCAAAGGTACATTCAAAGGAAATAATATTGATACATCTAAGATTAAATTCTTTAGTTGTAATAAGTTAGGTCATTTTGCTAAATATTTTTGGTTTAGAAAGAAATTTCCTAGGAAAGGGAAACATCATGCCTCAACTAATGAGGATGATGAATCCAAAAGAAATAAGAAAAGTCCTTCTAATGAGAAAGAAAATAGGAAATAATATTATTTGGTTTCTGCCTTACCCAGTTCAGTTTCCACAGGGCCGAAAACTTGGTTAGTAGACAGTGGTGCATCAAAACACATGACAGGGTACAAGGATATCCTCTCAGATTTCGAGACAAAATCTTTTGCAGAGCAAGTCCATCTTGGGGATGAAAAATGTTAAAAGATAGAGAAAGTAGGCTATATCTCCTTCAGATTGGAATCTAGGGCTAGACTTCATGTTGATGAAGTATTATATGTTCTAGGGCTCAAGAAGAATCTACTATCAGTTGCAAACCTTGAGGACAAGGGATATTAGGTGATCTTCAAGGACAGGAAGGCACTACTATGGGCTAAAGGTATCCACTTAAGTACAACAGAACCCACTAGAAATCGCAATGGAGGACTGTACGTCGTGTCAGGATAGTCAATTCATGCATTGGCTCATGATGCAACTAGATCCAACTAGTTGTGGCACATAAGACTTGGACATATTCATTACAAAGCTCTTCCAAATCTACAGAACATGGTATGTGGCATGCCTTCTATTTCTCTTAGTAAAAATGAAATTTGTAAGGGATGGATGCTAGGTAAAAATATAAAGAAATCATTTCCTAGTAGTGACAACAGAGCTCAGGGTATCTTAGATCTGGTTCATTCTGATGTATGTGGTCCCATGTCATCTCCCTCACTCAGTGGTTGTTTGTATTATGTCATTTTTACTGATGATTACTCAAGAAAATGTTGCATATATTTTATTAAATCTAAAAGTGACACATTTGATAAATTCAAAGAGTATAAACCCTTTATTGAAAAATAGACAGGGAAACACATAAGAATCCTTAGAACAGAAAATGGAGGAGAGTTTGAATCCCTTCAGTTTGGGGATTTCTACAAGTCAGCAGGAATCAAGTGACAGTTGACTGTGCCATATAACCCTCAACAAAATGGTGTTGCTGAGAGGAAAAATAGGACTATTTGTGAGACAACGAAAGAAATGATGTTTGACCAAGATCTGCCAATTTTTTTATGGGTAGAAGCTACCTCCACTGTCGTGTATATTCAGAATAGGTGTCCACATGCTATTTTGAAGGACAAGACTCCTGAAGAAGTCTTATCAGGGATCAAACTTGAAGTAGGGAATCTAAGAATATTTGGATGTCCTGTGTATATTCATGTCCCTAAGGAAAAGAGGACAAACATGGAGCCCTTGGGAAAGAAAGCGGTGTTTGTGGGGTACAGTGACAACTCCAAGGATTACAGGATTTATGTACCAGGTCAGAGGCAAATAGAGGTAAGCAGAGATGTGAATTTCCATTAAGAAGCCACATTTAAGAAATCCAGAGAGCTTCAACAGGATTCAGAAGCAGTTCAACCAGCTTCACCCTCTTCTGAAAATGAAGAGTCAGATGATCAGAGGGGGGAATCTCGTGAAAGGCCAAGTAATGAGCCCCTAGAACCCGCTAAAGTGTTAGAAAGAACTGTTGAAGAACCTCCATACAAAAGGAATCCAGGGTGGCTTAAAGAAATAGTGCGAGAAGCAGAAAGGATAACTTCTCCCAAAGGAACTTTCAGGGAAAGGAAGAGGCCTCATAGGTTTGGAGGCTATGTTGCACTGATAAGTAGCATTAGTGATGTTGAACCTTCTTCATTTGAAGAAGAAGATAAATTACAAGTATGGAAGGATTCCATGCTTGAGGAATATAGGTCTATTATAAAGAACAATGTTTGGGACATTGTGCCAAGGACAAAAGACAAATCAGTGGTTTCTTACAAATGGATCTATACGATCAAACATGCAGCTGATAGAAGTGTGTAAAATTTCAAAGCAATATTTGTAGCTAGAGGCTTCACTCAGAAAGAAGGAATTGACTACGAAGAGACTTTTGCTCCTATAGCCAAGAGGTCTTTGTGGAAAAACTAGATGGTTTTTTATTGCATAACAAACACACTCATGTATGCAAGCTAAGGAAGGCCTTGTATGGTCCTAAGCAGGCTCCCAGAGTTTGGTATGAAAGGATTGATGGATTTCTTAAAAGCCTAGCTTTAAGAAAAGTGATGCTGATGCAAATATATACTTCAAGGTAAGAGGTAACCAACATGTTATATTAATCATGTATGTTGATGATCTCTTTCTAACAAGAGATGAAGGGCTAATAGCCTGGCGTAAGAGGGAGCTAACCTCATAATTCAAGATGAAATATTTACGCTTGATGCATTACTTCCTAGGATTGGAAGTGTGGCAAAGACAGGGTGAGATATTTCTGGCACAAGGAAAATACATAGTGGATGTACTAAAAAGGTTTGGTATGATGGATTGAAAATCCATGTCTACTTCAATGGTTACCAACCTGAGAAGATGCATGATTTTGATATAGGTTCAGATTTGGTGGATCCCACCATGTATAGGCAACTGATTGGATCATTGATGTACATGATCTACACTAGGATAAATATATGCTATGTAATGATTGAAATGAATCAGTTCATGTGTTAGGGTCCTAACCCACACATAGGTAGAACAATATATTCAGATGTAATATAGGTCAATATTAATAAGTCCTTTCAATAAAATAGAATAAGGTAGATGTAAGAAGACCTAATAGAAGCCTCCACTTCTAGAAGGATCTTCCTCTAGATGCTTCTTTTTAGTATAAATAGGAGTCGAGGGTATGAGAACCCTAGCTTGGATATTATTGTAATAGAGATCTGCTTAACTGGAGGTTTCCCCCTCGAACAGGCCTATGAAAATTACTTTCAGATTCAAAGTGTTATTTATGTTGTTATTATTATATCATTTCAGTGTTATTGTGGTGAATGTTCTAGTTATATTGTTGTTATTATGCCATTAATAGCATTTTATTTCTATTCTGCATACATTTTATATCTGGTATATTACAAGTGGTATCAGAGCACTTTCCTCAGCAGAAAGTGTGGGTTAATTTATTTTTTCAGGGTAGAGACGTATTCTGACATCTTTAAGCCACAAAGATCTGTCATTACGCGCATAAACCCATGGCTGAGGGATTCATACATGTAGGAAATACAAGTGGCACTTAAGCGCACATCTGTTGGCCACCCTTGTAACCCTTGATGGTACCCCTTTGAGTGGTAGCGCATCAGATAACACCTATGTATGAGTCGACCTAGATTAACTGAAGCCCTCTTTAGATAAATTGATCGGCTGCATGACAACTATAGTGTCACCGAGAACAACACTCGGGAAGATACTCTCTAGTACCTCAATAATTGGGTAGTACGGCTAAGGGTATGGTCTATCCTCCTTAGTTAGTGCCCTGAGATATTGGTCTGAGTACTATTATTGGACCCTGCACATATATCGGAGAGCTATAGCACAGGGTAAACCCTTGTATCTAGAACCCTTGAATACCTAACCCTTGGGGGATAGAAACATAAACAAATCAAAACAGGCAAGATCTATTGCCATGCAACTATGTTTGGGTTGCCAAATAAATACACATTTCTCTTTGGTTAAGAATTTGGGCGTTTCCTCTCTGTAGTATTCTTCAGACCGAAGTATAACTCTGTAAAAAAAAAAAAATTATGGAAAAATTTTCACCATTATTTGAAACCTATTCCATTGGATTCATCTCTTTACCCTTATCACATTCATCCATATCATTTTTTGGGGAAAATTTTTTCACCCTGCCCGCCCCTTTTCAGTTTCCTCATCCTCATGGCCCATACTCATAGCCAAGACTTGGAAGCTCTCTTCAACACCTTGCAATATGGTCTCATTGAGACCCAACAAGAAGTGAAACAACTCAGTGTCAATGTTTCCGCCATCAATACAACCATGCAATCCTCAATGGGGGAAATCAAACAAGACCTCACCACCCATATTGAATCAGTCTTTTCAGCACTCTATACCAAACTACATATCCTTACAGATAACCCTTCCTCTTCCTCACCTTCACATACTGAAGGTGACCATTCCTCTCATTCCCATACCTTGCAGAATCATCACTTTCAACGTGACCTACGCCTTCTGCGGATGGATGTGACCAAATTTGATGGCTTGGACCCCACATGTTGGGTAACCCAAATGGAACATTACTTCTCTTTATACAACATTATATATGACTTGGACAAACTCCGGTATGGTGTTCTCCATCTAGATCAAGAACGTTGGCAATGGTGGCAATGGAGAAAAAACTTCTCATCAAGGGTATATTGCTTGGACACACTTTCTGACAGAGCTTTATGAATGCTTTGACACTGACACCAACCATTTGGGTCGTTTGACAAAGATGAAACAATTAGGAACAATGGAAGACTTTATAGCTGCCTTTGAATGCCTGGATTTTAGAACATAGGGAATGTATGATGCCTTTTCTAGAGAGTGTTTTATCAATGGCCTCAAGGATGAAATTCGGTCCCATGTCCTCATGGCTCGGCCTAAGAGTTGGGTGGAGGATACCAAAAGAGCTAAAGAAGCACAAAAGGTTGTATCTGCTCAAAACCACAAACCCTCCTTTATCTCTCGCCCTAAACCAGTAAATCCCACTACTCCCTCTGCTCCACTAAAGATCCAAAAATTGACTAGGGATGAAATGGTTGAACGCCAACTCAAAGGCCTTTGTTATAACTGTGATGAAAAATATTTCCCATGCCACAAGTGTAAAGAACAAAATATTTTTATGGCCATCTCCAAGGAGATTTCAGAAGAAGATGAAGAAACTCCCTCTATGTCTGAGTCACCTGAATCCAATGACATAACCCCTCCCTCAGAACCTCCCGAAGTAGAACCGGTCATTTACCTCAATGCTCTCACTAGCTTCTCCACTCCCCAAACCCTCAAGCTAATCGGTTACATCAAGAATCAGAAGGTCATCATTCTGGTTGATAGTGGCAGCACCCATAATTTTATTCATCGCCACATTGCACAAGAAACTCATTTCTACATCCATGTCGTCAATAATTTCCAAATCATGATTGCCAATGGTGGTTCCATGAAATGTGGAGGGCATTGTGAAAATGTGCGTCTCCAAATTGGTGAATACCACCTGAAATCCCATATGTTTTCTATCGACATGGGAGGTTGTTACATTGTGTTGGGTGCAGACTGGCTAAGGACTTTGGGTCCCATTCTCATGGGTTTTAAAGACTTAACCATGCAATTCGACCAGGAGGGCCACCAATATAAGTTCCAAGGCATCACCACCAGTTCACCTGAGATCATTAGTTCCCATCACATGGAAAAGATCCTCAAAAAGGGTCATTCTGGTGTTATCACCCAACTCCATGCCATTCAAGCAACAAAGACACCCTTGGTACCACAATACCTCCAAGCCATCCTTTCTAAACATCAATTGGTCTTTTCCACTCCCCAAGGCCTCCCTCCTTCCCGTGGTGTTCATGATCATTCCATTCCCCTTGTACCCAGAAGCCTTCCTCCCAATATCCATCTGTATCGTCACCCCATTTCCCAAAAAAATGAAATTGAGAAAATGGTCCAGGAACTCCTTAATGCAGGCGTTAGCCACCCTAGTACGAGCCCCTACTCATCTCCTGTGGTCATGGTCCTGAAGAAAGAAGGTTCTTGGAGAATGTGTCCTAACTTTTGTGCCCTCAACAAACTTACCATCAAATACAAATTCCCCATTCCTGTCATTGATGACCTCTTGGATGAATTGAGTGGCGCCCAATTCATCACTAAATTGGATCTTCGTTCGGTCTACCACCAGATACATATGAAAGAGGTAGACATTCCCAAGACTTACTTTAGAAATCATGAGGGCCACTATGAGTTTTTGGTCATGCCCTTTTGCTTCTGTAATGCCCCCTCCACCTTCCAAAGCCTCATGAATCATGTCTTATGTCCTTTTCTACAACATTTTGTCTTAGTTTTAATTGATTATATCCTCATCTATAGAAGAACCTGGACATACCATCTTGATCATGTGGATCGAGTTCTCCATCTACTTTCTCAGCACCAACTTTTCCTAAAACAGTCTAAATGTGATTTTGGCACCTCAGAAGTGGAATACTTGGGTCATCTGATTGGCAAATATGGCATCAGGGTGGATCCTAAAAATATTGAAGCTATGCAAGACTAGCCTCACCCAAAGACTCTTAAGACCTTGCATGCATTTCTAGGCTTAATAGGGTATTATCGCAAGTTTGTTAAGAATTATGGGAAGATTGCAACACCTCTCACTGCTCTCCTAAAAAATAACTCTTTCACTTGGACTCCAACCACTGCTCAAGATTTTCAAACCTTGAAGATGGCCATGTGCACCACTCCAGTCCTCGCCCTTCCCTATTTCACAAAGACCTTTGTGTTGGAATGTGATGCCTTCGCGAAAGGAATTGGTCCTGTCCTTATGCAAGAGGGTCAACCTTTGGCCTTTACCAAAAAGAAACTATCTGAAAGAAGTCTGGGAAAATCCATCTATGAAAAGGAAATTTTTTCTATTATGCATGTCGTGGATCTGTGGCGTCCTTATCTATTGGGGAAACATTTCCAAATTAAGACAGACCATAAAAGCCTCAAGTATTTTCTGGAACAATGCATTTCCTCCCCAGAACAACAAAAATGGGTGACTAAACTCTTTGGATATGATTATGAGATCATTTATAAGAAAGGAAAAGACAATGCGGTTGCAGATGCACTTTCCCGAAAATATGAAGACGAAGGATCCCTTTTTTCTCTTTCATTCATTGTACCAGATTGGCTCCAAGCCGTTCACCGGGAATGGCTACAAGATCCCAAAAGTTCGCAGTTGATCCACCAATTGTAGTCCAAGGCTCCATATTCCTCAGGGTACTCTTGGCTCCATGAGGAACTTTGATACAAAGGTTGTTTGTATTTAAGTAAACAATCAAACCTTAAATCCACAGTACTTTTTGAGCTTCATTCTACACCCACAACAGGGCAGTCCGGGTTCACCAAAACCTATGACAGGGTCAAACATTCCTTTTTCTGGGATGGTATGAAACATGCCATTCATAATTTTGCAGCTGAATGTGATGTGTTTCAACACAACAAGGGAGAAATAGTCAAATCGCCAGGCACACTACAACTGCTCCCGATTCCACCTGCTATTTGGAAGGCTATCTCTATGGATTTTCTTACCGGCTTATCCAAATCAGGAAATAAATCCGTCATCATGGTGGTTTTTGATCACCTTTCCAAGTATGCTCATTTCTGCGTCCTTCAACACCCATTTACAACATCCACGGTGGCTCAAATATTCATGGATCAGGACATCAAGCTTCATGGCATGACACACTTTATTGTTTCTAATCGTGACCCAGCTTTGGCAAGAATTTTTGGCAAGAACTGTTCAAGATACAAGGAACCAAATTGCATCTCAGCACAACTTATCATCCCCAGAATGATGGCCAAACAAAATTTTTCAACAAGTGTTTGGAAACATATTTGAGGTGTTTTGCCTCAGAAAAGCAAAATCAGTGGGCTCAATGGTTACCCCTAGCTGAATGGTGGTACAACACTTCATACCATATAGCTACACACATGACTCCTTTTGAAGTGGTATATGGACAGAATCCACCTTCAATGCTCTCATACTTACTGGGTGCCTCGAAGGTCCAGGCAGTTGAACTAACACTTACATCGCGAGAGGCTATTGTTCGTACCCTCAAAGAGAATTTGTTCATGGCACATAATCGCATGAAGCAACAAGCAGATCAAGGTCACTCTAAACGTCAATTTGCAGAAGGGGATCGAGTGTTTCTTTGACTGCAACCTTACAAGCAAACTTCCGTCAAGGCCGAGAATTGTTCGAAGATAGCGTCCAAATTTTATGGTCCTTGTACCGTACTCAAGCATGTGGTACAAGTTTCCTATCAGTTAGCTTTTCCCAACAATTCAAAACTACATCCTATTTTTCATGTTTCATTCTTAAAGAAGGTGATTGGAGCTAAGTGTCAAATTCAAACCAACCTTCCAGAGTTAGTTGAAGAAGGATCCATTTGTCTAGAGCTAGAATCATTTTTGGACTAGCATGAGCATTGCCTACGTTAGATAACCATCAAGGAATTTCTAGTACAGTGGAAAGATACAACTCCAGCAGACGCCACTTGGAAACTAGCTACAATTCTGCAACAATTTCCTCATCTCAATCCTTGAGAACAAGGTTGTTTTTAAGGGGGCGGACATGTTAGAGTCCTAACCCGCACATAGGTAGAACAATATATTTGGATGTAATAAAGGTAAATATTAATAAATAATTTCAATAAAATAGAATAAGGTGGATGTAAGAAGACCTAATAGAAGCTTCAACTTCTAGAAGGATCTTCCTCTAGATGCTTCTTTTTAGTATAAATAGGAGTCGAGGGTATGATAACCCTAGCTTGGATATTATTGTAATAGATCTCTTCTCAACTGGAGGTTGCCCCCTTGAAGAGGCCCATGAACATTTATTTCATATTAAAAGTGTTATTTCTATTGTTATTCTTATATCATTTCAGTGTTATTGTGGTGAATGTTCTGGTTATATTGTTGTTATTCTGCCATTACTAGCATTTTATTTCTGTTCTGCATACATTTTATATCTGGTATATTACATCATGAATGAACCGAGACAAATACATTGGGTGGAAGAAGAGCACATATTGAGATATCTCAAAGGGACCATTATTTATGGTCTGAGATATACATCTAGTGGTGGTTTATTTCTGCGTGGGTATGCAGATGTTGACTGGGAAGGAAGCCCAATGGATTAGAAGAGTACTTCTGGATACTGCTTCAGTTCAGGATCCACTATGATCTATTGGTCAAGATGAAAGCAGGGATCCATTTCAAAGGGTACAATAGAGGCTAAGTACATTGCAGCAAGTGATACTAGCAAGGAAACAATATGGCTCGGAAAATTTGTTTCTAGGTTGTTTGGTGACAAGCTCGAGATGACGGTGGTTCACTGTGATAATAAAAGTTGCATAAAGTTAACAGAGAAACTAGTATTTCATGACAGGTCAAAACATATTGACATGAGGTACCACTACATCTGAGACTTGGTCCAGAGAATAACTGTAAAGTTACAGTACATAGCCACGAGTGAGAAGGTAGTTGATATCCTAACCAAGCCTCTGACCTCGAGATAGTTTGTGCAGCTGAGAGGAAAGTGTGGTGTGGCTAATAATGACTCCCTCACTAGGAGGGAGTGATAAATTTGGTAGCATCGATAGTCATTCTCCAACGAGAGGCCATATGGGCCACCCTGAGGCTAGCTGGGGAGATTTGGAGAATCAACCAGTCTTGTGAGGTATTGAAAAAATCTATGGGGAATGTACAACCTTTGTGATTCAAACTAAAATTCAAGACAAATGATATTCTATGTGAGTCTAATGCGAAAATCAGGGGGAACGTACAATCTCTATGAGCATAGACAGACTAGTGCAAAAGTCAGGGGGAACAAACAACCTCTGTGAGCCTAGTCAAACCTTTTGAGCCATGAGAAAAGGTCAAGGCGTCTAGCAAAATTTAGGTTGAATATAAAATTCCTATGATCTAGAAACAAACGATATTCCTAACATTGCAAATAATGTAACTGTATTGATCTAGTGCATCGGCACATGTAAAAATTATCCACCATGAAGAGAATTTTGAATTGCCTTGTCAAGAGTTGTAACTAAAGTCTTGAGTCTTGTTCTATGTTAGAACTAAAGTGTAATGTTTAGTTGCAACTAAAGTCTTGAGTCTAGTTCTATGTTAGAACTAAAGTGTAATGTCGAGTTGCAACTAAATTCTTCAGTCTAGTTCTATTTTAGTAATGTTGAGTTGCAACTATAGTCTTGAGTCTAGTTCTATTTTAGAACTAAAGTGTAATGTTGAGTTGCAACTAAAGTCTTGAGTCTAGTTTTGTTTTAGAACTAAAGTGTAATGTTGAGTTGCAACTAAAGTCTTAAGTCTAGTTCTAAGTTCGAACTAAAGCATGTCAGACTCAAGTCTAGTTCTAAGTTCAAACTAAAGTATAATGTTGAGTTGTAACCAATCTCAAGTCTAGTTCTAAGTTCCAACTAAAGTGTAAAGATGAGTTGTAACCAATATCAAGTCTAGTTCTAAGTTCGAACTAAAGAATGAAGCTGAGTTATGTTTAATGCATGCAATCAGGTTACTATTTCGAGCTTCCCCTCTTCCCCTCTTGAGCCTATATAAGAAGAGGTCGAACCCTCTCCTCAACACAGTTTTGAAAGACAGTTTTCATATGTAGGTTGAGGGTGAAGCAATAGAGGAGCACATCAGTGATAAAGAGGTAGCATATCAAAGGTTTATTTCAGAAAGGTCTTGTAAGACTTTGTCAGGCCAGAGTCATCTTGGCAAGCTTTTTGAGAGAAGAACATTCATGGTGGATATTTGTAAGAGATCTTACATTATTAATGAAATAAAGGAATATTATTTGCTGGGGTTTTTCTCCCTGTACAGGGTTTCCCTAGGGTATATGTGTTGTTGATATACATGTTTACTTATCTACATAATTATTGCTATTCAATTATGATTTGGAATTGTTGAAGTGTATTAAGATGGAATCAAAGTATTGAAGAAAATAAAATAATTAGTTCGCATAAGAAATAAAGATCATAATTTAACATAGTAGATGTCATTATGATGTGATGATGTGTTGTTATGAACAATATGTAGAGGAATATACCAAAAATCTCAAAAGGGATAACGCATTGCAGAAACACGATCAAGATTTAAATCCCCACAATAAAACTACAAAAGAATTGATGAAGAATCATGTCCACTGATGTAGATTTTAGGACAAACCAGGACTGCTAGATTTGGGAGTTACAGAGGAGGATCGATGGATCAACATCCTTTTAAGTCTTGACCTTCGGATCTCAATAAGGGCATATCAATGGCGAGGAACCATTGTGGGATGCAAGGGTTGAGTTAATGATTGCACAAGTTTTGGTTCCACAATCCACACTGATTGTCTATCGTCAACTTCCAATATATATACAATTGGCATCGGTTCGACTATCAATGATCCAAAAATGATCCAGAGAAGACTAAGGACACCTCAGAACTCGCGAAAGAAACTTAGGAAGCTCAAAATTGCCTCAGTAGATAGAGAAAGGGAAAAAAATCAAAGTCCTCAAAACTCATTGAAAATGGAATCATCGTGAAGAGAGAACCGCAATATTTTCAATAGTGAAAATGTCTCATCAAACAGAGTTATGGATCAAAAGATATTCGCGATCAAATTTCGGTCAACCTAGCCGAGTCAGTAGGGGATGAGTCAACATCCGTACTACCGACATTCGCATCAGTACAAATGATGTCAAAATCCATATAGTGTATGTGGCACAATCAGGAGGAAACATGTGTCATGCTAATGTCAGCATGGTGACATGGCAACACCAGAGGCTTCCACGTGTCACTCGTTTTCGGCCTTTTCGGGTAATTTCTTGGACCAGTAAAAATGTGCCATGTGGCAGCCCGTACAACCATGTGGAAGACCACACAATGATGTGATAGATGACGTGGTAGGTTGGGGTGGCATACCGTACACTGACATGGTAGGTTACTGTACAGTTGGTTGGCATGGCCCAATGGTTGGTTACCATGTGGACCAGTCATAGGTTGCCATGTGGCAGTGGGAAAATTCCCAATGAGAGCCTGAGAATGAATTTCCAAAAATAAAAATAGGGGTGGGTCCCAATGGACATATCCAAACCTCTTCTAAATTTGGCGGAACCATCAAATATATTAATATATATATGTTATAACCAACACCCAAAAGGAGATGCCCATGGGCTCGACCCTGAGATCTCTACCTTTATCTACGCCTTAACAAATGCTCCGCCAACCACTAGGCTAAACGACCTCCATTTTTTACAATGCCTAAAAAATTATTTAAATTTTGAATCCTCCCATTGCTAGAGGGGGAGGCACATGACGATATGGCTGAAATGGTTTACGAGGAAAATTTTGTGAATTAATTGCAGGTTGCAGGGCACGAAAACCGAGATAGAGTTTCTCTTGTTCCTGAGAGTGCCAGAGTCAGATTGAGGCGTGGAGACAGTCATTTTTGGTAAATTCGATGCCTCAAATTCAATGGCATTGTTTGTTTTATGATCGGAGCAAAGATTCTGCAGCTTGATTCCAGAATGAGGTATACTTATCTATTTTTCCAAATTCTTTTGCTGAGTTAATAAAAAGGCCTACCCATTTGAGAGAAGGACCCGGAGACGTAGTCCACAAGGGATCTTCCTTTCCTTCTTTCCTCTGATCTGAGTCTCTCTAACTATTTCTAGATTTATGTTTCCATTCTTATTATTGTCTTCTCCTAGCGAAGTGACTTCACACTGTTGATGTGCTCTCAAAGGGTTTGAAGTCAATATCCCTTCTCCTACTATTTTCTGGGTGGATATATTTATTACTTGTATGGATAGGTCCTTCAAACCTTCCTTCATTCTTTCAACCTCGACAACTAATTCTCTTTCCTTCGGTTTCTTCAACTCAACTTCTCGTTCTTCTATCAATCGATCTATTTTTCTAGCTATGAAATCCCTTAGTTCTTGATTTTTCTTTTCTAGAGCTTGTTCCTTTGATTTCCTTCTGATATGATCTTTCGCGATCCAATAAATTCATACCAAAGAGGGAATAGGGTGTTGTTCTCAACAAGACTAATAACTTCAAATTCTTCTTGAGTCGATGTTCCATGGATGATAATAGGTACATTAGTAACTCTTCCATTTAGAGTTATCATGTTTCCTTTAAACAATCCTATTCTTCCCAATGAAGGTACCGTAGTGGGATTTCCCAAAATTTCCCAAGTGTCTTCTGTCATGATATTCACTTGTGTCTCCTCATCTAGGACACAGTCTATGTCGAAGTCTCCTATTCATGTATCTATGCATTGTTTTTCTTTCAAGATCTCTAGTAAACGACCATCTTTGTGATCATTCATTGCTTCTTTTAATTGTACTAACATAGTCTGAGATTTCTCTAATTATTTCTCTTGATTATTTAACATGCTCCTATTCTCTTGATAGTTTTCTTATCTCATATTCATCCTTTCAACTTTAGCAATCATTCTTGGAAAATCCTCAACTTCATGACCAACAGTTTTACAACAACGACAAATATGACCTATACCAGGGGATTCCTTAGCAAGATGTCCCGGTCTTCTATTGTTATAACATAATGCCAATCCTCTCTTTCTTTTAAATGTTCCCCAACCTTTCCTATATTGTGCACTAGGATCACAGTGTTGAGCCTGTAATCTGCAAAAATTCTTTCTAGGTTCTTGTATCCACTTATTAGTCCAAAAGTTATTTCTATGCATAGGAATAACATATCTTTCTCTATTTCTATCAAATTTATTCAGATCAACTCATTATTCTAACTATACCCTAACTTTCATACTAGGATAGAATCTATCAAACATACCTAGATTCATGCATTCAAAACAAAAAAATTCACTTATCTTATTCTATCAAAGCACAAAGATTTACCTCTTTCAAGATCTTACCTCTTTTCTTCAGAACGGGTTTCTTTATTAGCAAAGATCTTTGCAAGTCAAGTAGAATACTGCGCACTACAACAAGATATCTACACATAGAGCTTCTATTTTCTTTACTTCAATTTCCATCAATCACGGTTTCAGTCCCGAAAACAAAACCATTTGTTGGCACAGGGGAAGACCCATGGTTAAACGCTTCAACAACGCACAAACAAAACCCTAACTATCAGCCCTTTCGGCAACACCTGTGAAGTAGGTGAAGTCTCACCTGAGGTAGAGGCAGGGGGGATTATAGGACAAAGGTGTCTGTAACCAAGATGGGACACAGATCAATGATTACAACACTTCGAGGGTTACTTAGGAACAACATATATTAATTCATTAGTCTTATTGACATTGTTGATCAAACCCTAAGTACATATTGGTGCAATAACAATGATAGCATACACTCCGCACTTAGCAACATAAATCAGATATAACACATTCAACATATGCAAAGCATTAAACATTCATAGTTTTATCTATCATTCATAACAGTCGATGCCCTAAGAAGATTCACAGCATCAACATTATAGCACAAAGCATACCATCAACACAAGATTTATGTGGTTTACCCCAGTGTGGGGTTACGTCCACCAACGACTTCTTCTTCTTTATTAGTCTTCAATCTCTTCCATCCATCCTCTCCTATGCATTAAGCCATAGAGCCAAGCTTCACACTAGACAGGTGATCTATGCACTAAGAACTAGATCCACTTTCCCAAAATCAGGTCAAGGCACAGAGCCAACTCCTCTATTATGCACAAAGCCTTACATACATAGTATGTTGCACAACGCAACTTAGAACTACTTTCCTATTTCACTTAGCTAATTACATCGATACTTCTACATTACATTCCTTCTTATTTATACTTTTACATCCCTTACAAAAAGTACTAAACATGGGTAAACCCATGGTCCGACATCCCCTAAACCCTAATACCTAGAACCCTAGTGAACCCCTTGTTGGGTCCACAAAAAAAGTGAAATCTCGCGATCTCAGCTCTCCCTGGGAGCTCCATCTTAAACCAACCTCTCGAAGTACAAAAGTGGTCAAACCTGACCAATGTTTCCTCAAAAATTGGTCGAGGGCCAACAGACCCCCAACACTCACCTGTGACCCATCCCGAGTCACTCAGATATGGGAAGTGTTTCTTTGAAGGCCTTGATCTTAGCTCGAGCTGCCTCGACCTACTGCTTCATCTGAGCTTCCTGCTCATAAAACTCCTAGATCAATTTCTTTGTAGCAGCAGGACTTTCCAGGCACTGTTCCACTGTCCCAACCACTTGGTCCAGTTGCTAACATTGTCCCTCGATCTCTTCAAACACCACATAGGATTCATCCTGCACTAGTTGTAGCCTCTGTGTGACGTCCATTACTCTTCCCTGGATGGCAGTAATCTATTGCTGGACCATGCAATGTTATTGTGATATCTTCATTCTCTCAACTGCATTGAGTGACTTCATCTATGCTTGTACTCATAGTGCTTGTTGTTGCACCTCTTGTAGCTGCGCTTCCAACTTCCTAAGTTATGGGTCTTCTATGAGGTGTTTATAGGTCTGCACACTTTTGTTTCTTAGCTTCTTACATTTTAAGGCAAAGACTCTAATCCTTTCCACTGTACTCTTAGTGGCTTCCTCCCTCTGGTCGTGCACTTTTTACGGAGTGCTTGGTACTTCTTGAATCTCCAACTTTGTTACCTGTGCTTGAAGCTATTGGATGGCCTCAATGAGCGTCATCACTTGGACCTCGACTGCCTCATGTTCCTCCTATTCCAAGCCTAGCACAGAGGGAAGTGATTTTCTCACCAATTCTTTGATTGTAGTCTTCTCTACAAGTAGTTGGTCCTTTTCCCTCTGTATATTAATTTTTGTCTTCCTCGAGCATCGCCCAGAACTCATCTTTCTCATTTTCATGCACAGTTACATAATACCGCGCAACTCATAGTTTCTCCAAGATCTCCTCTTTTTCTTTATTAGGTATTTTGTAGCCTTTTCCCTCTCCTCTTAGACTTGTTGAAGTTGAGCCTCTGTTGCAGATGCAATTCTTCAAAGTTGGGCTAGCTCATCCCCAAACTCTGTAGTCTCTAACGAGGAAGGCACAGTAGGTACTGCGTGGATAACCTGAATATCTCATTGTATCTCCTTCAGTTACTTCTCAACTCTTACATACAACTCTTCTTTATTCATGCCATATCTCTGTAGTAGGTCCTCAGAGGTATCCTCCATTTCTCTGTGGACTAGACCGATGTCATCCTCCATGAGAATAGCCTCTAGTTGGGGCTTACTAGTGCAAGTATTCTTTCTTGTTGAAGGTTTCTATGGAGAAACCTTCCTCTTCTTCGATTTTTCTACCTCGGTAGGGGGATCCTTCAGTGGTGTGGATTTTCCTTATCCTTGTTTTTCTCCTTATTCCCCTCCTAATTCTTGACTTCCTTCATCTCCTCCTCCTCCTATAGGTGAGACAGGTCTACTTTCTACCAAGGCATTCTCCTCCTCATAAGTCTCTATGTTATGAATTTCCTCCTTTTTCTTTTTATTCTTCGCACTGGTCTGTCCTGCATTCTTGAACCGGGTGACCAAGGGGATTCCTATGATGTCAGGGTCGGAGAGTTCTACATCATCAACTGGTACCAGGAACTCTGTCGGCCACTCCTTTGTGATCTGTTCCATGTATTCGTCAGTTATCTTATAATACGACTGTAACTCTTACTTACTCTCGTCTCTATGTGCAATGATATAAATAAAGTGTGGATCTGCGCAAAACTTAGCTAGTGGTATATACTGGTGTAGAATGTGTAGTGTCATTCTTGGAAAATACTCGATAGAAACCTTCATTTGTTGATAGTAGGCATGGAACACTGTGTTTGAATTCCATTTCTTTGACATATCATTTGTATACCATAAGGTAGAAAATCTAGCTGCCAGTGGTTCTGATGGCTCAATTTCTGGAAACGTTTCTCCCTCCAGCATTTTCCAAGCAACATATGTGATCAACATAAGTAACCAACTGAAATGGAACTTGTATCCATGATCTTGGGCTTCACGACAATCTTTCTCGAGCTTGTTGACGAGGTAGCTCGCCCAATTCATTTGCATACCCTCCATGCATTTTCCTGCGAGGTGCACCACGAACCTGGTGAAATGCATGGGGTGTTTCTTTCTAATGAGCTTGCCAGCTATGAGTTGGAAATATAGGTGCACTACGCTATCCTAAATGGAGGCTACCTTGTAGCTTCACTTTCCCTTCTCAACTTCATTGTATGCCTCCTTAATGCGCTTTCCTAGGGAGCGATCTGAGGTATTCCCTGGGTAGAACTGTTGAGGGTCAGGTCCCTGCATGCTCAATCCTATAATCCAATGGATCAACGTCAGATACAACAGTAATTTTCCTGTCAAGCCATAGGTATCCACCATGATAGCACAACAAGAGGATTTTAACACAAGAGTTAACCTTTTGATGTCGACCAAAATGAGGAATCTTCATCACATTGAGTATCGTGGAATGTGCCATCTCCTTTATCCATGGTTGGGAGACTATGCGAGGATTATTCCCAGTCATATTCATCAAATATCTATGGGGTGTGAGCATGGCGTGGTTCTTTCTATCTCCAAGGTTGAAATCATTGTTCTTCAATGCTTAGATCTGTCCTCACTGGGTTCCAACTATGTATATTCCCTTCAGAATGTACATGGTGATCAATGTGTATTCGAAGTCCCATGTAATTTTGTCATGGTTAACCACGCTAGCCAAAGGAAGGATATAGTCCAGTAAGACCAATGATATCTTCTTTGCATTAGCCAGATCATCACGGTCCTTACTTCGCTTCTCAATCATGGGGTTGACACGTTTCAAACGAATTCCAGTTGAAGGGGAAGCCTGCAGTCCCATGGTCGATGATTCCTGTACTCCCTCAGATATAACTTTATCAACTATAAACTTCTTCAGAACCTCTTTGACATATTTCTCTAGCTCAGTGCACTCGGTCGACATTCTGACTATTAACAAATAAGTCAGGGTAGGTGAATGGATAGCAGGGTAAACAACAGATGGAAAAATCTGATAGCACATCTCGACACACACAATCACTTCGTTTCTTGTCTCAGATAATCATGGGTGGAAAAAAGTGGTCACGATGTAGTGTCCGATGGGTTAAGTAAGCAAGTATCGTAACGGATTGCTCCAACAAACAAGAATGCCTCAATCAATGCAAATTTGCCCATTATGGCATAGTCTTAACATATAATAGCAATATATCCTCCCATAAATGTGTTTCCTAGCTGTTCCAGAGTGTCATTCTAATGGTCGGGGTGCCTCCAACGGTCATATAGCTTCATCAGGGAGAAGTCCCATTCTGCATGGTTTTGTTGTTCCAGCGAGGTTCAAATCCTGCAAACCTGCCTCCTGCAAAGTTCCAATCTGTGAAATCTTCCATCTGTTCTCTGTAACTTCTTATATATTTCCAACTTAGCCTTCTTCTTAATGAGCTTCCTTGCCTCCTTTCCTGTTATCTGAGTCTCTTTAACTGTTTTTGGATTTCTCTTTCCATCCTTATTCTTATCTTGCCCTAGAAAAATGACTTCACACTGTTGATGTGCTCTCAAAGTGTTTGAAGTTAATACCCCTTCTCTTACTATTTCCTGGGTGGATATACTTCTTTCTTGTATGGATATTTCCTTCAAACCTTCCTTCATTATTTCAAACTCAACAACTATTTCTCTTGCCTTCGGTTGCTCCGACTCAACTTCTCGTTCTTCTATCAATTGATCTATTTTTCTAGCTATGAAATTCCTTAGTTCTTGATTTTTCTTTTCTATAGCTTCTTCCTCTAATTTCCTTCTAATCTGATCTTTCTCAATCCAAGTCTTTCCCAACAAAAGAGGGAAGGAGGTGTTGTTCTCAACAATCCTAATAACTTCAAATTCTTCTTGAGTCGATGTTCCATGGATGATAATAGGTACATTAGTAACTCTTCCACATAGGGTTACCATTTTTCCTTTAAACAAGCCTATTATTCCCAATGAAGGTACCATAGTGGGCTTTCCCAAAATTTCCCAAGTGTCATTTTTCATGATATTCACTTGTGTCTCCTCATCCAGGACACAGTCTATGTCGAAGTATCCTATTATTGTATCTATGCAATTTTTTTCATTCAAGATATGTGGTAAACTCGCATCTTTGTAATCATTCATGGCTTCTTTTAACTGTACTAACATAGTCTGAGCTTTCTTTGATTCTTTCTCTTGATGATTTAGCATTATCTTATTCTCCTGATAGTTTTGTTGTCTCATATTCATCCTTTCAACTTTAGCAATCATTCTTGGACAATCCTCAACTTCATGACCAACAGTTTTACAACAAAGACAAATAAGACCTATACCATGGAATTCCTTAGCAATATGTCCCGGTCTTATGCAGTTATAACATAATGTCAATCCTCTCTTTATTTTAAATGTTCCCCAACCTTTCCTGTACTGTGAACTAGGATCACAGTGTTGAGCCTGTAATTTGAAAAAATTATCTCTAGGTTCCTACATCCACTTATTAGTCCAAAATCTCTTTCTATGCATAGGAATAACATATCTTTCTCTATTTCTATCAAATTTATTTATATCAACTCGTTATTCTAACTGTACCCTAGCTTTCAGACTAGGAAAAAATCTATCAAACATACCTATATTCATGCTTTCGAAACAAAAATTTTCACTTATCTTATTCTATCAAAGCACAAAGCTTTACCTCTTTCAAGATCTTACCTCTTTTCTTCATAACGAGTTTCTTTCTTAGCACAGAGCTTCACAAGTCAAGTAGAATATTGTGCATTACAACAAAAGATCTAAGCACAAAGATTCTCTTTTCTTTACTCCATTTCCCAACAATCATAGTTTTAGTCTCATCAATGGAACCATTTGTTGGCACAGGGGCAGACCCAGGGTTCAACGCTTCAACAATGAACCAACAAAATCCTAACTACCGACCCTTTCGGAAACACCTGCGAAGCAGGAAAAGTCTCACCCGAGGTAGAGGCAAGGGGGGTTACAGGACTCAGGTGTCTGTAACCAAGCTGGGACACATATCTGTGATTACAACACTTTGCAGGGTACTTAAGAACAACATATATTAATTCATTAGTCTTATTCACATTGCATATCAAACCCTAAGTACAGATCAGCACAGTAACAATTATATCATTCACTCCACAATTAGAAACATAAATCAAATCTAAGACATTCAACATATACAAAGAATTAAACATTCATATATATATCTATCATTCATAACATTCGATGCACTAAGTAGATTCACAACATAAAAATTATAGCACAAAGCAAACCATCAACACAATATTTACGTGGTTCAGCCAAGTTTGGGGCTACGTCCACCAACAAATTCTTCTTATTTATTAGTATTCAATATATTACATCCATCCTCTCTTGTGCACTAATCCACAGAGCCAAGCTTTGCATTGGATAGGTTATCTGTGCACTAAGCACCAGATCCACCTTCCCAAAATTAGGTCAAGGCACAGAGCCAACTAAGAAAATTTGGTTGATCACATTTTCCACGGAGCTTCATGGGTATCGAATCCATTGAATGTCCTCATTCGTCTTGCATAACACTTTCTTTCGATACCCTCGATAGGTTTCAAGATTGATACCCTGCTCATTGCGGTCCACCCAACTTTCTATTGTACTCGACTAGCAATTGTTCGCGCACTGGCAACCTAGTTGCCTTTATTTTAGTGACCTACACAATTGACTATGGGGGTATACCATGGTACCTAGGATAGACATTGGGCCACGCTTTGCAGAGTATACTTGGAGGTTGATTCCATATTCAACTTGTACTTGAACTGGTAATTTTCTCTAGTATTGGTTGGTGTAATTGTTCTTCCAACTATCTAGTTGTTTGATTGCTTTATCTCATAGGAACTCTTTCTAGTGTGTGCTAGTTTTCAATGTTAGTAAGAGCCCTATTGTTTCATTGGTCTTCTCACAAAGTGGAAGATAAATATCTCTACCAATCACGAAGGCTTTGGGGCCTATCGTCAGTTGAATTGGAGCCACCATCGCCAACATGAAGGTGAAGACTTGACCAGTAAGGGTCATTTGAGGTGATCGGGCCACAGGAAACTGTACCTAAGCCATCCCTGAGAGACAAAATCTTACATCCAGAAGAGCCTATTGTTTCTAACCTTGGAGAAGAATCTCTTGGACATTATAACCCTTTGATCACTAAATTGTCAACGCCAGTTTTGATACAAGTTGTCCCCCCAAGGATAACTCATCACAAGCACCAGATAGTTTTACAAGAATCAATGGAAGAAAACGTGGCTAGTTTGTCAGGTAGTTCTCACACTCCCTCTATGGCTACCACTACAAGGGGCATTCCACCTCCTAACCCACCTTCGTTGGTCTAGACCACCATGGTCTCTACCGCCTCTACCTCAGGCAGTGGTATGATTATGTCTATGGTGGTGATCATTGCTTCATTCACCCAGAGTGTGATAGGCCCTCTGTTCTCATACAACATTCCTGGATTTGATATGAACTTTGTCCTGTCCTAATCCACCCTACAGACATTGGGTCTGGGGGAAGGGATCTCTAACGCTCCTTTGCAAGGGTCCATGGGGGGCACCTCATCCCCCTATAAATCTTTCCCTTATAGTGGGGTTCATATACCTCCTTCGTCCCCCTCGCTAGGAGGTTCTCCCCAGCAGCTCACCTAGACGAACATGAACTACAACTTGTTCAGAGTAGGCAGTCAAGGACTTTCTTCCAACACCACGTTGGTGGGTTATTTTACATACTCTTTGTTAGACACATTTGGTAACAATGCATTCTCATCAGCTACCATCTTGGTCAAAGGAAACCCTCGTTTTGGATCACAAAATCCTGTGCAGGGTACTATTCCTGCACAGGGGAAAACACCTCTCAAGGACCCTGCAATCCATGGCAGGGATCAATCCCCTCGTCAGGGATTTCGAACAGGGGAAAACCCTTCCATGGCCAATGGAACTTCGGGCAAGGATCAATACCTATGCCCGTCAGATCGGTAGGGGGAAACCCTTTCCAGAACCTTTGGAACACAAGTTTGGGAGAAATACCTTCTCATCCCTCAACATCCAATTATGGGAGTCAATCGATGACGTCTCAACAAGAGAAGTATCCATATGCTGGAAATGACCATGGTTTTTACCAGAATGCTGGTTAACAGCCTAAATTTATCTTACAACCTGGTGTCAGCCAAATTCTAGGCTCCTTTCCTCCTATACATACTCAATAGCCCAAGCTACCTTTTCTGGCAATGTTGCATTTTCCATACTTGTCAATATTGTTAAAGGACCTAATCTGTAACGATCCACGTTGGCCTCCTATGCCAACCAAGTTTCCCTTAGACATTCCAAAGTTCGAAGGTAATCCTAACAAAGATCCAGGCGATCATGTGACCACCTTTCACCTATGGTGCTCGTCCAACTCATTGAGATATGACTCCGTCCAGTTGCATCTATTTCAACGCACTCTTATCGAGAGTGTCACAAAATGGTACATCGAGCTCGACCGCTCAAGATACTGTACTTTTGGCGAATTAGCAATGGTTTTTCTAAACCATTTTCAATTACTTGTGAGATACGATGATGGCACCAAGTTGCTGGCCAAATTTGAGCAAACAAAGGTTGACCATATCTCAGATCACATCTGAGAATGGTGGCATCAGAAGAGTTTGATAAAAGTACCAGTTCCACTAGCATTCCTGCTGGAGTCGTTCCTTAAGTCTTTGGTACCCCAATTATCTAAAGACATAGCAACGTCAGGAGTGTTTTTTGAGGAAGAAGCGATAATGAGAGATCAATAGCTAGAACTGATATACTCTCAATCTGGTTTACTTTACGAAGTTTTTCCAGATGAGCCACGATCCATTCTTGACAAGACTAGACAGAATTTTGGACCACATGTTGATGGTATCGTTGGTTCAGCACAAGAAAAGACCATTGATAAGCTATCGAATCAATTACAACAGTTTTCGATACAACATACAACGACCAACCAAACCAATGGTTCAACTACTCCCCCTACTCCAACGTCAGATGTACATAGTGTAAAATCGACAAACCCAAAGGCCAACCAGCAGGATGACGGAAAGAAGAAACAACGAAAGAAGGGTAAGGGGGATAAGAAACCCACCAATAATGTTGGCAAGGGAAACAAAGAAAAAACAAATTCAAAGTATCCTTGTAACCTTTGCATAGAAGACCATCCGACTCACCTGTTCCCTCGGCTTGTGGAGGCCCAAATGTTACTGGTGCAACAACAGCCTGTTGTGTTAATGAACCCATTTCCACATGGGAAAAATTTAACTCAAGCCTCGGCGAATGAGGATGGGGGCAGTCAGGGACCCTCTTTGTCGTCTAGTAATCCCTCGAATTCAAATGTTTATATGTTGAAAGGTGATGCCCATATAGCGACTAAGACACACGATTACAGAATGCCAAACACTTCTGAGAAGGTTAAATAAGATGAAAACCCATATTTTCCTCTCTCGATCAAGAAGACGTTGGCAGAAACAATGAAACACATATCGAAAGGGGCATTCAAGAAAGCTTCCCACAATACAAACATGAAGGCTGCCCATAACTATTATGTGGTGGAGGATTTTTCAAGAACCCTTTTTGCAATGTTTTCTTTGGAGGTCCTCCAGATTTTCCCTTCGTAGAGAAAGGCTTTGTTATATGCCTTAGGATCTGCTGATACTTGTAATCTGGGAATGATCATGCTTGATACAATAGACTTAAAACCTTGTCTCCCATACCATGTCACGTTTCAAATAATAGTGTATTACACCATGAAATCATTTACTCAGAACATTTTCCGCACGGTGGTTGATGAGGGCGCCTCGACATGCATGATGTCATTGGTGTGTTGGAAGGCCATTGGCCAACCCATTTTTTCTCCATCAGCTACTCTTATTGCATTTTTTGATGGTCGTTCATTCAGACCACATGGAATCATTTTTTCTTTCACCGTGAAGCTAGGAGGAAATACCATGTGCGTCGAAGTTTAAGTATTAGATGTGCATCTCGAATACAATATCTTTTTAGGAAGGAGTTGGACCTATGTTATGCATGAAGTGGTCGCCACAGTTTTCTGGGTCTTGTTGTTTTCACATGAGGGATGGATCGTGTCCATTGATCAATTGTCTTTCTGTCGTCCTAACCCTTCATCGGGGGCATCCATTTTCTCGATGATTGATAATCCACATCCCAACGTTGTCAATATAGGGGTTGGGTTGTGCCCACCTTTGATGGGTACTTTCGATTACCTGCCTTCGTTCAACGATGTCAAGTTCATATCAGCTATCCCCAACCAGCCTAAGGCTGAAATATTTCAAGTGTTGTCGTTCCGTATGACTTACTTTAATGATTTGTGGACTCTTCCTTCTCCATAGGCCATGATGGAAGGGATAGGGCATCATGGAATGGACATGCCTTTGTCCGTAGTAGAGGTTGCGTACTCTATAGTCAAGAAAGCTTCCGTCGATCCTGATCTGACTCTCTCATAGGAGTTAGATCCCGTTTTTTAGTCTACTTGGGCTCAAGGTTCGCTCGCCACTACCAATTCCTTAGAATTGGTCTTTCCCTATAACGAGGTGATTATAGAGGCATTGACTAGTCTAGAAAAACCCTAGGATGATATCCATCACAGATCTTATTTTCTCCCGGAGTTACGAAGAATTGAGGCCGGTAAATTCATGTTGACTATGACTAGAGGTAGGTCTTGTCCTATCAATCCTTTTTCTATGAACATAGTTTACACTGAAGGTAATATGGAAACAATTGCTAAAACAATACCTATAGATATCTCCAAAACCCCTGGTATCATGGAGAATGTCTTCGTCGGAGAAGACTACTGCCCCGAGGAGATTCAAATCTATATTGATTTATTTAAAGAATTCCATGACATTTTTTCCTGGTCTTACGAGGAAATGCCAGGCATTGATACAATAATCATCAAACATGAAATAAAAACTTACACTGATGCCAAGCCGGTCTGGCAGAATCTTCATTTGGTTAATCCTCGGAAAGAAGAAACTATTAAGGCTGAAGTAGAGAAACTACTCAAAGTTGGTTTCAACTACCCCGTCCAATTGACTCAATGGGTGTCAAATATCGTTCCGGTCAACAAAACTCAGGGAATGATTTGTGTATGTACGGGCTTCCTTGATTTGAATAAGGCATGTCCAAAGGATAGTTTCCCCACCCCATTCATTGACTAGATCATCGATGAATGTGCAGGCTATGAGGTTATTTTCTTTCATGGATGGTTTTTCAGGATACAATCAGATATAGATTAAGCTCGAAGACCAGCATAAAAAAACTTTTATCTGTCCATGGGATACATTTGCTTATCGGAAGATGCCTTTTGGCCTGAAGAATGCTAGAGCCACTTTTTAGAAGGCCATGTATTTTTCTTTCCACGATCTTAAACACATAGTCGAGGCCTATCTCGATGATTTATCATCACGATCGCGTAAGAGAGATAATCATCCCACACACCTCCGACTTATCTTTGAACGATGTCACTACTATCAGATTCGCTTGAATCATAAAAAGTGCATTTTTTGCATGATGTTGGGTCGTTGTTTAGTTTTTATAGTTTCGACAATAGGGATCATGGTCAATCCTCTAAAGGTTGAAGTGATATTTCAATTGCCTCCCCCATGCACAGTCCCTAAGCATCAAAGTTTACAGGGAAAAGACAATTTTCTTCGACGTTTTATCGCAAACTATGTCGATATCACTAAAGGGTTTATGCATTTAATAAAGAAGGGAATACCTTTCCATCGGAATGAAGCCGCTCAATTCTCATTCAAAGTGATAAAACATGCCCTCACATCTCCCCCTCTACGTCAGCCACCCAATTATAATAAATATTTCTTATTGTATTTGGCCACATCAGAGTCAACCATCGGTATGGTCTTGGTTCAAGAGGATGATCTACTTGAAGAGCATGTTATTTATTACCTGATCCGAGGCATGGTTGGACCAAAACTCAACTACTCCCATGTTGAAAATCTTATGTTGGTGATAGTACATGTTGTCCAGTAGTTCCGTCATTATATCCTGTTTCGCAAGAACATCGTTATTGTCGTTGTGAATTTATTCTAATACGTGTTGACACAACGTGTAATTGGCGGAAAGATCAGTAGATGGATTGTTATCCTCTAGGAATTTGACTTGGATTTCGTTTCTACGAAATCTAAGAATTCATTGGTCTTTGCGAAACTTATCTCAGAACTTTCGGTCGATTTAGGTGGTGTTACGCCCAAAGAATCACCGATTAAAGGAAATATTTTTCTAATTTCATCTTCGGACCCCTGGTATGGAGATATACTAGTCTATCTCCAGACTTTGAAGTGCCCCACCTCTTCTTCTCATGATGAGCATCGATGTATACACCATCAGGAAAAAAAATATCTCATACTCGAGGACACTTTGTATCATCGAGGTGTATATTGCATCCTTCACCGATGTCTCACTCATGAAGAAGTGAAACCCGTTCTTAATGACTACCACACTAGAGCATGTGGTGGTCATTTTTATGGGTTGGAAACAACCCAAAATATTCTCCGAGCCGGTTACTTTTGGCCGACGTTAATCAAGGATTGTGTTTAATCGGTCAAGAAGTGCCACCCATGTCAGATCTTCTCTCGAAAGATGAGGTCACACCCCACTCCTATGTTTCTCGTCATTACAGTTGGCCCCTTCAATAAGTGGGGGATTGATTATATTACATGCCACCCCCATTCAGACAGGGGGTGCCATTATATCATCCTAGAAGTAGACTATTTCACTAAGTGGGTCGAAGCTATGCCAACGTTCAAAGATGATGGAAAGATAACAACTCTCTTTTTTTTCAATCAGATAATAGCAAGGTTCGACATCCCGAGGGAGATTGTCACTGACCATGGTAGTCACTTTCATAAAAAAATGATGTATGAGTTAACATCAAATATCTGGTTGAGGCAAAAGCATTCATCACCCTACTACCCACAAGCAAATGGTTAGGTGGAAGATGTGAATACTTTCCTCAAGACTATTCTGCAGCGAATGATCAGTTCAACCAAGTCAAATTGGCATTTGATGTTGTACTCAGCATTGTGGGCCTACCGGATGTCTATAAAAACTGTAGCCAGTTTCTCCTTTTCAATGCGTTTACAGGATGGAAGCAGTCTTTCTAATAGAGTGCCAGATCCCATCTCTAAAGTTGGCAGTATAATTATTTCCAGACACTTCACAGCTTGAGGAACGCTTATTGTATCTTGAGTAGCTCGATGAGCAACGCTGTGACACAACCTTCACTAATGAGGCTCACAAGAAAAAATTCAAGTGTCAATATGATTGGTCTATTCGTCCTCATATTTTCTCTGAAGGTGACCTTGTCTTGGTCCTTGACCAACATAAGGATCTCCTGGGGACAAGCAAGTTCAAACCCATGTGGTTCGGACCTTTCATCGTGAAGGAAGTATTAAACAAGGGCGCTTATCATCTAGTTGACTTCGAAGGGAAATCTTTGGTGGAGCCTAGAAATGGGATCTACCTCAAGAATTATTACTCATAGGTGGGTTTCCTTGGGTGACTTCTTGTACATATGTATAGTTCTTATACAGTTTATTTTTTGTCATTTTTTTTATGGGCGTGTCGTTTTTGATGTCATATTTTTCGTTGTGGAAGATGTCAAGTGAATCAGAGGTATTCATTGGGTTCACGAATGGCGCTAGCCGACACACTTAGAGGCTTGTTTCCGCAGCTTGGGTGATCTTCACACCTTAAGGCCAGTTGATATCTTCTGTAGGTATCTATTTAGGTGATGCCACAAACAATGTCATCGAGTAAAATGCAGTGATAGAGTTGCTTCGTGATGCTTTGTCGCATGGTATTTCTCTCCTCCGAGTCTACTTAGATGTGCAACTGGTTGTGTCCCAGTTAAATGGGGTTTACCATGTTTATGATCCTAAACTACATCGACAATTCCTTATAGTACATCTCTTAGAACGATTCTTTTATTACATTACGTATATCCATATTCCTAGGAGATTGAATCAAATCATGGATACTCTAGCTAATCATGTATTAGATTGGCATATTGCACAAACATAAAGACGAACACACATACACATGTACATACATTGTAAAAGTGTGATCCATAAGAAATAAAAAATATGTAAAGATGCATATATATATCAAACGTTTCAGAGTACATAGGTGGACGTAAGTGCCTCAAAAAATAATATGTCTGGTATACATCGTGGGGCTTATGCCCTAAAAATATATACAAAAAGAGTTCCCTCAACACGTAAGTGGTCCACCCTAAGCTAAGAATGGGGCCTGCTATCCCTGCCGTAGTGAATGACGACGTTTTCCAAACGCAAAAAAAGATAGACCCAGGTCCGTGGCACCCAAACTACATGAGGCTGCATAGATGGCGGGAGATCCTTGATCTCGGCCATGGGCACTATATGAGTGAGCATGGTGATATTCTACTCCACCCATCTCAACACTCTATCAGCCTCTTCAGATGGAGGGCCCCCTACTGTTGGTGATGTTGGTCCAGCAGTTGCTCCTGGTGCTGCCTCTAGTCGAGGATGTCACTTGCTCCTTGCAAAATCTACTAGACACACTAGTCTCGTGTATGTACACAACAAATACATAGTTGTCATAAACTCTGGTACACATAAAAATGATATATATATAAATAAACTAAAAATTAAAAAACATTAAATAACTGTACCTATCTCTCTTAGCTCAGCTGCGGGAGGTAAGGGCATGTTCGGGTCCCTGGAAAATTTGATCCTGACGTAGGGGTATTCCTCTATAACCAAAATCTATTGTGCCCACCAGTCAAAAAGGGTGTCATTGAAAGCCTCTATGGTCCTTCCTCCCCCCTATCGTGGACAAAATTATTCCCATCTACACACTAATGGGAGTGAGGCCACATGCCCCCACGCTATCTCTCGTGGACTGAGACTAGGTACTCAAGGAAGAAGAAGAAGAAGCAAAAAGTAGTCCCAAACCCAAAGTTTTTATTTTTCCACCCACAACACTCAGTGAGTTGTCTCTTCATGCAGTCTAGCATGGTCGTACTCCAATCAAAGATTATTCAATTCAAGCACTTCACTACAAAATGCATGTGCGTATGGGAGGCATGATGTAAAGCTGCAGATCCAATGATCCACCTAATGAGTAAGACTATCACTTTCAGTGATAGGTTGGTGATCTTGTTGATAGGCACCTGATAACCTACTTTCTTAGTGTCGACCTCGCAATGAAGTTTAATTAACTCAACAATGTTTTAAGGCCCGGGGGGGAAAGCGTGCAAGTTGATTGGTTCATCTCTCCTCAAGATGCCAGTCAGAAAGTAAATGTCTTTATTCATTGGAGTCAATGACTGGCCCCAAACATAAACACCTCAGCATTGGGATGCCAATAATCTACCAAGGCATTCAGCAGCCTGGGTTGTGCCCTCATGAATGGACACCGGAAGAAATTACACAACCCACATTGTCTCAATGTGGCCATAGCTGCAGGGTCCTCATCAACCAAGATATATATATATCCTCATGCTCCCTCTCCCTCCAATGGACATACATCCTATCAATGACAAGTTCAAAGCAGAGTTAGATATTACATTTCCTTTTTTCTTTACCTTTTTGAGGGTGTACGTGAGTTGTAGTGAGCAAAATCATGTATGCATGTGGGCAACGTATTTTCTTCTCACAGGAATACGCAGGATGTCCTTGGACAACCCACCTACAAGCTGAGATTCCCCTTTTTAAGAGTGCATGCCCCCCCCCCAAAAAAAAAAAAAAAACTAATTCAGGAAAGAAGTATTGAAATGCAAGAGGGGTTGTTTTGTACTTACTTGGTCCAAGAGGAAGTTCATTTCGTCCTCTAAATCTCCCGGAATCAACTTTTTTAACAAAGGGGTGTTTTTGGATTTTTGGTCAATTCTCAATTTGCAATGGTGATAATGAGTTGCCAACTTCTATTTATAGACTTTTTTGGCCCTTTTTGTTATTTTCGGATGCTTTTTCCATTTTTTCAGTCTTGAAAATTATTTAACATGGTTCTTAAGTTTCTCATTGGATGTTACGATACACTTCACTTTTGGTTTGAAAAACTTTTTGGGAGACGGGTCACTTTTTAAGATTCTTTGGTAAAATTCATTTTTCCAACTTTTTGCATTTAATTTTAGATTCCGCCTCCAATTTTTGCATCTCGTTGTCTTTTCCTCTTTTCCATAGGATCGATCCCACTGAATTGTGACATGAAACCATCATTGTTTCTTTAGAAGTGTCATTATTTAGTGGTAGAGCCTACCTCTACATGGATTCCCTAGGTAGATCCTGGTTGCATTTTTATGTCCATGTCGTCATTAATGACTTTAGGCTCGAGATTCCTTGTTAGTCTTGTCTTGATTACTAGTTTGAGCCTCATACATCTGATATCTTATCACTCTTGGCCTCACCCTCAAGAATCTCAAAAAATGAGTCTTCTTTTAATCCCTTTTCAGACTCTATAAACATGAAAATATTACCGAGTGATGTTGTTGTCCTTCACGCTCGCCAAACTAAAACTTGAAGGCACGTCTGTCTAGCGGTAGTTAACCCCTTTTTCAGTCCGGATGGTCAATTTTACAAACAAAGGTATGCTATAGGAACTTTGGTTCGCTAGAAGAGTACTCTCAGGTATAAGTTTAACCCTTTTTCGGGCCTGGGGTACTAAATTTATGAAAAAGGAACCCCCACAGAGTCCATAGTTAAGCCCTTTTCAGACTCTCTAAAATTGAAAATATAGCCGAATGACCCTGTTCTTTCACACTCATTAAAATGATCCAGAAGAACATCCTCTATGGAGTCCATAGTTAAGCTCTTTTCAGACTCCTTAAAATTGAAAAGATCGTCGAGTGACCTTGTTCTTTCACACTCGTTAATTGGTTCATAAAAACATTTATTGGCATGAGTTTACCTCTTTTTTCATCCTGTAGATTAAGGAGGAAAAAGGTACACCTCGGGAGATTTGTCTCACCAGGAGAGTTATCCTCAACAAATTTTACTTTTTCGGGCTAAGGAGACTAAATCTAGAAAAAGGCAGTGGGTCCATAGTTAAGCTCTTTTTAGACTCCTTAAAATTGAAAATATTACCGAGTGATGTTGTCTTTGTCACACTCATTAAAATGGTTTTGAATAGATGTATTTTCGGTACTAATTTATCCCTTTTTCAAACCGACTAGACTACTTTCGAAAAAGGTACCCTAGTGGAGACTTCTTTTGTGCTTTTTTAGACTATCTAAAAATGAAAAACCAACGAGCTTAACTTCTTTGGGCTCGTTTAAAATTACATTGAAGGACATTATCATTGTGTCCTATTAATCAGATTTGCATCTCTATGTCTTTGGCCTAATGTCGGCTCCATGTTTCTCTCAACTAAACCTTTGAAGCATGCCTTATATGCAAACCTTGTAGCACTTTTATTTTGCGTCTTGACACCTTGACCCATGGAGGAATTTTCTTGAGTGTCATTTCCCTGCACATGTCTCCTTCCTCTGAGCATTATTTTGTTCCTTGCGCTTGGAACTAGTATGCTTGCGACACTTGTTCCTCCTTTGTAACGTAGAATTCTTTTATTATTTTTCAAGATTTCCAAAATTATTAAAAAAGACAAAAAAATCAAATATACCCCAAAAAGAGGACGGGAAAAATATTTTCCTTTTATGGCATCACAATGAGTCACCCTTGGACAAAGCACATCCTTCCCTTTGTTCGTTAAGCTCTAGGATTTAATATGACCTTAGAAAGTTGTTCTCGCTACATAGATCTGTGTCCTCCTCCATTTGATTATTCTTCCAAACACATGGAGAGTTTGGGTTGCCTCTTGTATCATGAACTTATGTCAATTTCATGCTTCCTGAGTCTGATCATCTATCATGCTATTGTCCAAGGGAAGTTTTACCCAAATTGATTCGGCCTCTCTGCAGTGTGTCTCTTGCCCTCATGCTCGGCCATCCTGAAAGTCCAATTAGGTGTTTGTTCGAAATCACTGAATTTATCTTCCTCATCACCAAGATCCTCTTGTTTGTTCCCTGACGAGCCGTCGAAGACCTTTGGGTAGTGAATTCGTACACTCACATTACACTCCTACCCAATTTTTGAAGATCTTTAAGTTGTTTCTCGAGCTCTGAAGGCCTCATCTCCAGGCATCAGGCATCATTGGCTTCTTGAATATGGACACTATACATGTATATATTTGATTTTGATATGTATATCTGTTGTGTATTTCTCATAGCTAGACTTTATATAGTTATATGATATGGATTTGCAGTGTCTTTGATTGGAATCCATGATTTATTTCATCCTGAGCATGGGTATGCTCGCCTCAGTGAGACAATTATTATTTTTGTATATGGCACCTCCCAAAATCTGATACCGAGCTCACTCACTTCATACATTGGTGTTTCAGGATTAATCCATAAGTGCGGACACAAACCGATCTCCCTAGATCCACCTGGATCTAGAAAAAAACAGGACAGAATACTACTCTTTCCCTAGATCTAGCCTATTGAGTGAACTAAGAGATAAGGGTTATGGACATACCTTATGAATGCTTTCCTTAGATCTCTGTTGTTCCAAGCTTCACTCCAATGCTCTTGCACCATTCATATCACAACAACACAAACCAATCGAAGTAAAGGAAGATTAATATATTCAATAGCTAGTCTATACATGTGATCAAGGAATCATGTAATAAAGTGACATCATCTTTATGGGAAAGGGACATATTACTGTATTGAGTTAACTGAAAGTGAAACTTACAACCTGAGCCTTGATGTCGTAGGTCTCCTTTCGATGGCTCCTAGCCCTGACACACACACTTACTCATGCATGAGAAAAATCAACCACTTGTGATGACCTTGTTGTGGTCTCTTGCTGTTGTAGCATCAGTCCTTCATATAGGCTTCCAACAATTCTCCAATCAATCTCTTGCTAGCTTGCTTGTTGTAACTTTTTCCATGAGCAATATCCTCAATATATAGGAGAAGATAACTTAGTTACTTGGATAGAAAATGATCCCCAGATATCTGGAATGCCAGTACTTGAACAACCATTCGTTAGCCAACTCATTCTTCTCGAAGATTCTCTTCTAGAAGGCTCGAGAACTTCATCTTTTTCCCCTTTGAGAAGATGTTCGCACCCTAGCCTTTTTTACAGTCCAAACTATTCACACCCTAGCTTAAGGCAGCCTGCGAGAATCAGGCATTCTCGCAGGCAAGTATATAGGCAGCCTACGAACTATCTTAAAAAACACAGTTTCTGGAAACAAACAAGTGCAACTTTTCTCAGGAAAGTATTCTTATTGAAGAGTTTGATTTTTTCTATCATCATGACATCATCATAAAATCATCACGATGACCAAAATTGTGGATAACAGAATGCCCCCCAAAGTCTGAGAGTGGAATCAGTGACAGTCGACGGACTTTGTAAGCTGCATGTGTGTGTCAAGAACCAAGAGCGCATCTAATCGGAAACCTGCAAACATCCAAGCATCAACAGAATATAATATGTATCCTTTTCGAGGTAGGCATTCCCATACTCAGATCATAGACTGATGACATCATAAAAAAAGATTATGGCCACCAATCATACACCGTGGATCCATGCAGTCATAATATAGCATAGCCACCTGAATACACTGTGGATCTATGCGACAAAATTTTAGTCAAGATGACATAGCCATGAAACATACACAGTGGATCTATGTGTCACAAATTATACATACTCCATCACAACCTGGATCACAAAGATAATATCCAGGGTCTTCAACCTCATCGCCCAAAGTACGAATCTGACCATGTGATTACACGTGTCAAAGTCGAACATGGTAGAAACCACTTGATTACCGGTCATTGATGCAACCGTTAACAAGTGCGAGGGAAATCACCATTAATGTCAATGATTCCCAAGGTACCAAAGTACAATCCATCGACTGTGAATAAATGATTTGATGTCAAACAATCAACGAAATCTTTCGATCAGAGGTCAATGATGTAAACCCACTGTCGAAAGCGAGGAAACTTGCCATTGAGGCATGAAAGCTCCAAGGTACTGAATAATTTATAAGTCTTAATCCCAGATAATGTGTTGATTATGACGGAATAAGACTCGTCACAGGAGGGCCTTGATGTATCCCCCATAAATGAAATGAAATGAGTAACAGAGTTTGAAAGTGAAACAGAGCATGTGACAATTGGACTTTGGAAACAGGGAAGGCCGACACAGAAGGAATAGACAACTGCAGATGGCCGACTCAAAATAGAGGTTTCGAACAGACTGCACTTGAACATATGAATGACACGACCAATGATTTGGAAGCATTGAATCAAATACGACACATGGAAAGACCTTGTTATCAAATTGAATGAGAGACAAATGGATTACCCAAACCGGCTTCAGATGATGAATAGGGAGTGTCATGTTCAAGAGAGACTCTTACTGCCAATTAATGTAAAGATGAAACATATCCCTTTCCCAAATTTTCCCCCACCATTTCTGGCAAGTACCTCTTTATTTTTACGCAAGCTTGAAGAGGATCACATATGCTTGTGGATATAAGCTCATCCTTCAGACGATTCCCTCGGAGTATTTTTAACGAACCCTAAGAAGGAGTGGTTCGGTCCCATTACGGGTCTGTCAATGTTTGTTTAACGAGTCCAGAGATAGTAAAATCGAAGGTTTTTCAAGATTATAGAGTTTGGAAAAACACTTAAAAGAGAAATCTCTCAGTTCCTTTTTTGTACAATAGTCCAACGAGACCGAAAAAGGGTTAAACTATCGCTCGAAGGATGCGTACTTCACATACTTTATCGAGCGTGAAAATAGCAAGGTCGCTCGGCAATCTTTTCCTGTTTAGAGAGTCTGAAAAGAGCTTAAAGATAACTCCAGGGGGGTTCCTTTTTCGTGTAACCACAGCGAGCCCGGAAAAGGGATAAAACAACGCTCAATCACGTTCTTAAATTTTTCGACAAGCGCAAGAACAGATAAAAACGCCCGGGATTTTATATCAAAACCCTAGAAAACAATAAAAAATATACCCCACCATAGAAAAAATCGTCCAATACCCTTCATGTTCCATACCTTCAAAGCATTTTACTAACTTTCTCATTAGCCAATAGGGTTAAACAATGAACAAATATAAAAAACCCTATTTTTACATAGTGAAAAAGTAATAAAAATGAATTTATAACATATTTACCATGCCATTTTACCATTTCACTATTTGAGTGCAAAAACTTCAATTTTACCCTCTACCTTCATTGTCGATTTGTGGGAGCTTCGGGGCATCATTCCACGAGCCGTCTGCGGTGATTTGGTAAGCTCTCCATCCTTAAGCTTTGCATGGTTTAATTTCATGATTTAATTGGTTAAATTTCAAGTTTTATCATTAGTTTTGAAACCCTATGCGTGAAGGAGGGTTCTCGCAGGATGCCCATATGGGGCCTGCGAGAAGTCCTCATTCTCGCAGGTGGGCTTGAGGTAGAATGCGAGAAGTTCGCACTGTACCTATAAGCCATCTGCGAACATCGCAGCACCCAAAATTTGTGTAATGTTTAGCCAATAAAACTAATTTTTCTCATGTTTTAGATTACTAATTATCTTCATATGGTTGCCATGCAGGTCAATAACTCTCATTATGGTGCTCGAATGGAGAGAACGGGAACATGAGGAAGACAATACCAATGCCGAAAATCACCCTCAAACCATTGCCGCTTTGTGATATTGCAGTCTCCTGAAGTATTTCCGAATCCCGGGCATGAGAGCCCAAGTGCGATTGCTAGAGTTCTTGATCCGAATGTGGGACCCGGATCAACAAGTATTCAATGTAGGAGCTCACACCTTGAGCATAGACATCGAGGACATCTATTTCTTGACTGGATTGTCAATACGGGGATCCTATGTCAGTTTGACCGGAAACCGAAGGGGGGGTCTGAAAATGAGCGAGTATTGCAGGCAGTACTGCGTGCCTGAGGCTGAACATTAGAAAGGGAAGGTAGCCATTTGGGGAGTGACTGATATAACTCTCTGGACCATTCTCTTCACTATCGCTCGGATGGTAGGAAGTGTTTCCCCACATATGGCTATGCAGAGCTACTTTCAGTATGCCATCGAGTGTATTGAGCCCTGGGTCTTCAACTGGGTTGATGCCATTCTACGCAATCTCAAGAAACAACTGACCAAATGCAGGCGTGGAGATCTAAAACAGTTCGGGTATGGATCTCTTTTGGTATCCTTCTTCTGTGAGAGGGTCCCGGTGTTTAGGCTTCAGGTAGATTGGCAGTTTCTGGGTCCCAGGGACCCAAGGATGTTACGATGGTGCCAGCTCATGGCCCGACATGTGGCAGGGCCTATCATCAGGTATGACGATCGGTTCTTCGACTGGCTTCAAGGCCAGGTGCTGATGATAGAGGATTACGCATATGCTGGCTTGGATTTCCATGGTGATCCTGACCTTGCATTGCCTGAGGATGCACAGTGGGGGAACCTCGGTAAGAAGTACACCAATTTTAATTTTTAAAATGTTTTTGTATTTTTGATATATTTAAATGTTTTTTGTTTATAGACTTATCCGAAGACTAACACCAAAATTTTGTTGATAACACAGACGTTGGAGCATATAGACCTGCTGGTAGTTCTCCTGTTCAGCGTCGAGGAGAGGCAGTGGTAACAGTTCCACAGTATGTCGAGGACTACTTGACAGTGGAGCAGAACTTATAGGGCCTTATGGCAGATGTTCCAGAGATGCCCCTGGAGGAGATTCCACGACGCGATCAACGTCACACTGTGGGAGTCTCGGCCTCTATGGGTTGACTGCTCCACCGAGTAGCTAGGACCTTAGCCTGTTACCGTGAACATCATTAGTGATGTCACTTTGTAGAAGCCAAGAGCTTCATTTTTGATATTTTGGTCTTCAGACAACCATTTGTAAAAAACAAACTTTGATCGTTATATATATATACATGGTTTCTACCGGCTTACTCTACATTGTGTACATTTTAATGTGTTTGATTTATAAATTGTTCAAATGTCTGTCCAATACATAATTAGCTAAATCATCTGTTAATGTATTAAGACGTCTAGGAATATGTTGATATTCAATGTGATCAAAATATCGTTCCAAGAGGCGAATCCGCAAATATACTCTTAATAAAGTAGGACTTCGAATAGAATATACATTACTGAGCTGTAGTACTACCAACTGCGAGTCCAGTCGGACAACCAAATGATGAATTCCAAGAGAAATAGCATCAACCAATAGTTCAACAACGGCGCTATACTCTGCGATATTGTTGGTTGCTCGACCAAGACATATACCTTGTAGAGATATGAGTTCGTTTGTCGGGGCATAAATTGCCCAAGCAGCGGAAGCTAGGTTCCGAGTACTACGACTAGCTCCATCAGTGAAGCCAATATAAGGTAGCGAATACTCCGACATATGACAATCAAACACAACGTCACGTAAGGGGAGAGACCAGATAACGTCAAAAGAAAAATTAAAATAACACACACACGCAGTATGATACATAAAAAATACAAGTACTTACGCACAAATAACTTATGCATAGTACTTCTTTAAGTACAACCCATTCCTGGGTTCACTCAAAGGCACACGATCATAATCCACTAGTTCATATGCTCCCTTTTCCAACACTTTGCTGACAATATAGGGACCATGCCACATAGGTTCAAATTTCTCGGCTCCTAGGACATCTTTATCTTGTTCATACAGAAGAACAAGATCTCCTTCAGAGAACACGCGAGGCTTGACATGCTTGTCATATTGTGCCTTAACGCGCTTCTTTTGGGCTTCTATTACTAAAGTGGCATCACGTCGGGTCTCGTCTAATCGCATCAAATACAACAGACGTTCTTCTTCGGCAGAAGTATTAGGTAAGAGCTCTACATCTAGCTTCAAAGAAGGTATTTCGCATTCTATTGGCAGAATGGCCTCCATGCCATAAACTAAACGAAAGGGTGTGAATCCCGTGGCGGTTTTAACAGATGTCCGATACGCCCACAATGTTGAAAACAACATCGTGTGCCAGCTAGTCTTATGTATGCCTATCATCCGTCGAATCATCGTTATAAGAACCTTGTTGATAGCTTCGACCTAGCCATTAGCCTGTGGATAATAAGGGGTTGAGTTGTCATGGCGAAGGCCCAACTTCTCTGTAAGTTCTGAGATCATATAATTCCTAAAATGACTACCGTGATCGATAATGATAGCCTGAGGGACACTGAAACGAGTGATGACATGGTTGAAAAGAAATAACACTGCAGTCTTCCCAGTATTATCGAATGTCAGCATTGCCTCGGCCCACTTTGTAAAATAATCAACTGCTACAATAATATAGCCATGCCCCCCGGTCGAGTGAGGGTGACATGTCATGAAATCAATGCCCCATTTAGCAAAAGGACCTACTGAGACTACAGGGTGAAGGGGAGCGGGATGTGACCGAATCTTTTGTTGATAGGTCTGGCAGGCATGACACTTCTGGATAGCAGTGATGCAGTCATTGAACAGAGAAGGCCAAAAATATCCTGCACGTAAGATCTTCTGGGCAGTAGCATACTCAGACATATGACCGCCACATGCTCCTGAATGGTAGTCATTCAAAGATTTCTCAGCTTCGTCAAAAGTCAAACAACGCCGGAAGACAAAGTCAATGCCTCTACGGTAAAGAGTATCGTCGAGGATAATATACTGATGGGCCTGATAGCGTACACGACGTCATTCATTACTGGACAAGAAAGGCCGAAAAGTTTGAGTTTGGAGATATATAATGATATATCCATACCAAATGTCATCAGTACTGATAAGGAAAAGCGATTCGTCAGGTAACGAATCAACTTCTACATTTTCCGTGGAAGAGTGGGGGAAATCACAAATTAGCTCAGCAAAAACCAAGGATTTCTTCGACGTGGCGTGATCGAATTCCAAGTCGAACTCCTGGAGAATAACAATCCACTTGGAGTACTTGCCCCCTAGCAATTGACGTGTCAATATATGCTGCATGGGGTTACAATGCGAAATCACGGTGGTTTTTCTGGACAGAATATAATGACGAAAATGTTGAACTGCTTGAACAGCAGCTAAAGCCAGTTTCTCAACATGTTGGTACTTGACTTCTGTTGGTGACAAACTTGTACTCAAGTAATAGATAACATGTTCATCGTGGTTATCATCCTCTTGAACAAGGACCATGCCGATGGTATACTCGGAAGCAGCCAGATAAAGAAAGTAATCCCTACTATAATTCGGAGGGAAAAGAAGTGGAGCCCTAGTGAGGGACAACTTCAAGGCTTCAAAAGCGTTGTTTGCAATTTTTTCCCAACGAAACTCAGAATCTTTCTTCAAAAGACGTGTGAAACCACGAGTGATCTTGGCATAATTCGGGATGAAACGACGAAGAAAATTTGCTTTCCCCTGCAAACTTTGTAGCTGGCGCAGAGAAGAGGGAGGAGGAAGATTGAGAATTGCCTCAACCTTGATAGGATCTACCTGGATCCCCTGACGTGAAACAATGAACCTGAGAAGGCGGTCGGATTCTACGCAGAAAACGCATTTATGTGGATTTAGACGAATGCGATAGAACTGACAATGAACGAAAATAGCTCGGAGAAGATTAGGGTGATCGACTCAGCGTAGAGAATGAGTCAGAAAATCGTCCAAGTAAGGTTGAACGATATGCTTGATATCGTGAAACGCATAAGACATGGCACGTTGAAACATTGCACCTGCATTCTTCAGACCGAAGGGACGTTTTCTGTAGGAAAAAGTACCCCAAGGACAAATAAAAGTGGTTTTATGTTGGTCCTCAGGAGCAATATTAATTTGGTTGTAGCCGGAAAATCCATCCATGAGGGAAAAAATTTCACTACCGGCACAGTCATCGATGATCTGGTCGACGAACGAGGTTGGAAAGTTGTCCTTAGGACAAGATTTTTTGATATCCCTATAATCGACGCAGACACGTATACTTCCACCTTTCTTATCAATCGACACAGGGTTGGAAACCCACTCTGTCAAAGCCACGGGGTAAATAAAACCGGCTTTAAGAAGTTTTTCAACCTCAAGTTTAATGGCTGCTGCTTTATGTGGATGGACAGGACGGAGGCGCTACCGTACTGGTTTAACTCCAGGGTATGTTTTTATCTCATGCACAATGATAGACGGGTCGATACCTGGCATCTCTTCGTAACTCCAGGCAAAAACATCTCGAAATTCCTTAAACAAAGTAGTATAGGTAACAATTTCCTCTGGAGAACACGAAGCTCCAATGTGAACATTTTCAATTATCCCAGGTTTCACTGAAATATCAATGGGAATCGTAGGAGAAATATTACTTAGGTTCCCTTCCGCGAACACATCACGTGTAGATTCAGGAATAGTCATTGTGACAACAACGGTCGACGAAGTCGAAATCCGTTGGTAATTCTCGAGAGTGTGTTGTTCCAGAAACAGTATGGAACGATGATGCCCATCGTCCGAAGGTGTATCGGCCATGACGGACATGATCATCTCGTCAGTGGGAAAGACGACACGGAAAGGATCAGGAGACAACTCCTCAAGAGAAGATGTAGAAGGTGTTGCTGATTGAATCGCATGATAAGCAGACTCAACCGGGCTTAATGGCATAATGTTGCCGAAACGAGCTTGATCTCCAGGATCAGGGACTATCCAAGGGTCAAAAGACACTGGAAGTTCATGAGGAATGACAGAGATCATATTAATCGAAGCAACTGATGGGTGTAGAATATTGGGTGGTGGTGGTATGGGAAAAGTACCCATCAATGAAGAGTCTTTCAAAAGACCGACTCCAACATTCTCATAACCCGGCGGGGTTTTAGCTATGAACGACACATTCCAGTGCGAGTATCGGAATTAAAGAAGGCAAGTTGATCAACTGTAACCACTCGTCCCTGGTGAGGGAATCGTAGGACACGGAAAAGTGTTGACACTACAGTGCGCATGGAATCTACCCAGCTACGACCAAGAAGAAGATTATAATCTAAGGGAGAATCGAAAACTTCCACTTCAACTCGGATGGTCTTACCTTCTAGAGTAACAGGCAATGAGGAAAGGACACTGTAAGGCTTAAAACCAGAGCCATTAAAGGCTTTTAAAGTATTTTGTGATTCTGTTAAGGGAGGAGAGCCAATGGATTTCCAACAAGTAAGAGACATTACACACGTAGAGGCCCCCTCATCTACAACTGTCCGACAAATGCTCTTGTCAGCAACAATAACTTGTATCTAAAAAGCGAGTTGAGAGGGTAACCTTGGAACATGTTCGTCCAAGTCAAAGACTATTAAATTCGAATCGGTAGGATCGATTCCACCTATAGATTTCAACATAGCCCTTCGTTGCACGGGACAAGACTGAAGGACTTCAAGGGCAGACATCACTGAAGGTGCTTGGGCCAGATCTTCCACAATACTGTAGTTCTGGGCTGCACGAGCGTGAGGATTGAATGTCGACTTGCGAACAACACCTTTTGGGGGTCGTAGGATTGTATCAAGACTCGGTCGTTCGAGATGAAGAGGACCGTTCGTAGGTGGATTTGGTGGAGAGGCTGGTACCAGATCAGGAGGTAAATCATCAACCTTCTCTTTAGAAGAAGTATAGTCTTTAGCTCTAGTCGCGATTGCAACGTCATTCTTCTTAGAATCTCTGGTGCACATCAAAACATATGATGTGGTAGAAGTAGAAGGTTGGTCGTGAATGACCAAAGAGGCCTGTTGCTGAGACGGGAAAGGTTGGGACAAGACAACCGACGTAGGTGGTTTGGGCGTTCCTTGAAGGAACTTGGAAACTTCGGCACGTCGAGGAAAATCCTTGGTATAATGATCGTCACCGAAGATAAGGCAAGGGTACCTCGGTTTGCGTTTATCGCGCTCTTCAACAGGAGCATTTGTAGTTTGTTCGTTTGGATTATTATTCTTACCCCCCTTATTCTTGCCTCTCCCTTTCTTTGATTTATTTTTACCGATCGGTGTGGATTGAACAACGTTCACCTCCAAAGTCTTACCGGTGGGAGGAGCAGGAGACGGGGCATTTTGAACATTAGAAGAATTGGATTTTGGGGTTGTAGTTGAAACGGACTGTGAGTGGCTATGAGTGGAACCAATCACACCATCAGCTGCATGCGAGGCAGCCGAAGTAGTAGAAGTACTGGAACTACCAGGATGAGGTAAATCAGGTAGTAAATCATACAAGGTTCTCGTTTGCGAATAAACGAGATCAAGATACTGAGCACAACTAATAGCCTGCTCTTCGGTGACAACACCACCCATAGCAATGTCTTTACCAATTTTGTTTACGAAGCACTTGGTAAACCATTCTTCCAGTAACTGATCAGGAAGTTCAAGTTTAATGAGACGTCGCCTCCGTCGCCACTCATGAATATGATCAGATATATGAGTGCTCGAGCTTTGTTTGAAGGAGGTTAAAATATCAGTTCCGGTATCGTAACGGATCGGTAACTGGTAATGTGTTAGAAAGGCCATTGCAAGGGTGTTGAAATCTCAAAAGAAACCTCATGGTAATTCAATGTACCACTTCGCAGCAGCACCTGTAAGAGTTCGTTGAAAAAGACATAGTCGAATGGAGTCGTCCATCAACGAGTTGGATGAGCACCACAAATGGAAAGTCATGACATGATTATTTGGGTCCTCTCCCACCTTCCCATCGAATTTTGGAATGTCTGATGGAAGCTTTGCAGGAATAGAAGGCCATTGGGGAGAGTGACGAATAGGATCATTAAGAATCCTAGACAAATCCGGCAGATCCAAAGTAGCAAGAAAAGGAAACTGCCTATTCACTTGTGGATACTAGTGACTTTGGGGTGGAAGCCCTGTCGATAGACCAGTGGGACTGTATGTGGTCTGCCCCCAGAGGGAAGACCCCGGTTGGCTCTGTGGTGGTTGAATAGGATAGTAACCCCAAGGATTTTGACCTTGAGTCTGAGTAGTGGCTTGAGGTTGAGTAGTATGACCTGAACCCCAAATAGGATTAGTCACACCTGGATATGGTTGGCCTAGAGTAGGGACAGGTTGCTGTCCCCCAGCATTTTGAGGAAAGTTTTGCAGAAGTTGATTCCAATACTGGGCCAATGCAGGAGGTATGTTTTGTCCTAACGGTGAGGTTGGTCCCCCGATCAAAGGGACAGTTCCACCCAGAATTTGTATACCAACCATAGGTTGGGTAGTAACTGTGTTAAGTCTGGGAAAAGGAAAAGGAAACGTACTACCCTGTCCACCCACAGGATTGTGCAAGTTGGGTGCAACAGTCTGGATAATGCTACTAGTATTAGGATTGCTAGTAGGAAACTGCGGGAGTGTCGGGATGAAACCGGGAATAGGATGCCTAGGAAACTGAGGGCCACCTAGAGAACCAGATGGAGTTTGTGGAGGTGTTGGATGAGGAACATTCAACAAAGGATTCAACGTGTGGTAACCAGGGGGTAAATTTGGGTTAACCTCAGGAGTGCGCTGGGTATTAATAGGGGCAAGAGTAGTTGCAGGAATCTCGGTCTGGACACTCGTAGTATTTGCGAGATGGGCCATCTCGGGAGGAAGAAAAAAACGATAGGTGGTAGTCTCGGGTGTAGTATCTGCCTCCGGAGACACAGGAGGGTTGATTTCGTAGATAGGGGATGACTCAGTACCAAACAAGACTCATCGGAAATCACCAGACCAAAAAGGATCTTGGCCTACTACACCGTGAGAAGGCCCAATAGTCGATTCATAGGATGTAACAATGGTTTCGTCAGAAGGATTTAATCGTCCAACAGGTCGTTCACCACGACGAATGCGATAATCCTCTATAGTATTGGTTATTCGGAAATCAGCAAGAGGATCAGTGGATGCTACTTGTGGAGGTGGTGTAAAAACTTCTGGGACGTCACTTATGTCCATGTGAGGTAGAGTAACAAGGGGAATTTCACCCAGACGAGGAGAGTCCTCAGGAGTACCCTCAGGTCTTGCCGTATGCAAAGGTTCTGAAGCTTCCGGATGTTCCGGGGACAAACCTTGCATCCTACGTGAACGTCGCGGGGGAGAAATTGTAAACAAGTAATCAACTTCCCAACGAAAATCCTATGGTCAACTTCGAGAAACAACCAGCACACACTAGTAAATAAAAACTAAGAGGAAATCACCAAGCAAACAATACCTTCTAATTTCGAAGCCACTAGTTGGTGATGAAATCCAACGTCGCAACAACGAGATGAGAAGGGGTGGGGCTAAGGTGGAAAAGTTATGTTGACGACCTGCTTAACAGACTTATGCCCTGGTGCAATCTCCCACACATAATCGTGGGTATACCCTCCAAGGAGCCCGAGTGAGTTTGATCAACGTCGATTCCAGGTACCGTGAAGACTTTCCCCTCCACAGTCACCTTGGGT